>JALHBL010001255.1:0-50287 GCA_023638675.1 Camponotus pennsylvanicus
TATCAGTAATTGATGAAATTATAACAACGTGTCAATATCCGCGCCTATGTTCGTTCTCTTAAAATATTAAGTAATCAATTTAAATTATTATTTTTTGCATTATGTGAATAATAAAATATTTGAATACTATTTTCACATATTTGCTCTCGCCTTTTTCTCTCTTGTGGCTTATGAGCATCTATTTTTGCTGATATATTTTATTAACTCATTATTCCATTTATTAAATGCTGCAATAAATGTTTATTGTGCTAGTAATTAACATACTCATAAGCAATAACAGTAAAGGTAATCGTGAAGTTAAATTCAAAAAGCGAATCTCGACGATGATGTACAAGAAACTTTAACATCTTTTGCACTCGAATCTGAAACGGGAAAAATCAACTCGTCCTTTTCCGCGTCAGGAACAGCCATTAAAGTCGTTGTCACAGGATATCAGTCACGCATTCTCTCTTTTTCTCCCCGAGAACATTCGATGTAGTAGTTTCCTTGGTCTCACAATTTCCTTACGATATTACCCTACGCCCACCATTTCCTCCGCTGCGATCAGACAGTACTTATCTTCCTCATTCTCGTTTATTTTTTCTTTCGCTCCTCACCTGCCGTTGTCGCCGTAATCGTCGGCTTGGATACCGATGGTGCCGCTGTAGATTTCATTTAACGGTGTGTCTGGAGTAAGAAAGGATTTCTCGTGGATAGCCTTTTTATCGTATTGCAGCAAGAACGTCCTGTGTATATCTGTCCGCGTTTGTGTGTATATCAGTGCACATAGCGGTATATACACGTCGTTGAATGCACCGTGCAGATGCTTACCGGTTGAAGACTTTTCTTCTCCGTCGGAGAGAAATTATCTGCTAGGGATGGGTCAATGATCTCTGACATATGATGCCTATTTATGGGCGAATAAGCTAAGATCGATTCTCGTCGAATATGTAGGATATGTTATGACGTCTCCACGTAACCACGGAGCAACATTTTTATATCGAAAGTATGGTCTTTTTGTTTGACAATATTATCCATTAACGACAATATTATATCAATATTATATATATATCAAAAGATAGTCTCGCGCCAAGTTTACGCGCAGAACCTCGGTGGCGGATCATATATCGTCTATATATCAATTGTACATAAATTTTGAGAATTAAAATATTTATGTTATTTCCCTATTTCAATCATATTCATTTTCCTCAGCAATGATATCTACTATCCTGGATAGATGATAAATGATCAAAAGTAAGCGATTCCCGTTATAACGAGTGAAAAGTATCAGATATATTCGGAGAAACGATCTATTTTGAGGATCATTATTTCCGGATCGGTTTACCACTATTCATTAACGTCAAGCTTTCCAACCTGGGCTGACGCGTACAAACCGCTAAAGCCGCCAGTTGCGTGTTTACACGCGTAAAGGTATCCGCGGATAATTATTTTTCCTAGACGCTTCAACTCATCGTATTAATTACTTTACAGTGCCTGTAAAGCCAGTGATCTGAATCAAGTTCGGCATTATTACATCATAAATGTATGCGAACACGTCAAAATTAATTAATTACTAGAAAGAGATGATTATCTTTAACAGTTGTAATATAAATTTAATGGTGTAAATAGAAAATGAAGCATGACTTAAATATGACAAATATTTATAAATATAGAAACTAAGAAATAAACTATTTTAATAAATAACATTCTCAAGAGTTAAAAATATATACTATTAGATTAATAAATAATAATATAGGGAAGAATTCGTTTTAAACGTCTAAGAAAGGAATATGTTTGACATAATTCGAGCCATTTCTCCTTGAGCATGCCGATTTGAGAAAGAATACTGGCCATCAGGAATCATTTCCCACCGATCCAGTGACTATCGATTCTCGTTCATGTCGAAGATCAGGCGTGGCTATAATGAAAAGAAAGATATCTCGGCCACACTGCGGCCACTAAAACGAAGGTGTTGCTACGGCTGCGGCGGCAACGGCGGCCACAGGGACTTTCACGGCTGCCATAATGGATGAGCGTTCTTAATGATTTTTTCGCCGGCGGAGGCATTCGTCATTGAGTAATGATACGCGTACGAGATAAGAGCCGCCGTATGTGCCGGCCAAGAGAAACGAAGGGAAGGGGAGATACCCGTTGCTTCAGGCGTCATCGTAAAAAAAAAAAAAAACAGCCCTCGCGTACGTACAATGCGCTTGAAAAAAATGCGAATCAGTAGCAGAAGTGTATTCCTTGATGAAATTTTGAATCTTTCGTGACGAAAATTAATTACAGAATATTTACGGAGATAAAATTGCGCACTAAGCCTTACAAAATTCTGACAGTCAATCTCAAAAATTTGAGAAAGAAGATATTTTATATATATGTAAATTTAAATAAATTTTAATTTAATTTTTAAAGAAGCATCGGAAACTAAAAGATAATATTTAAAATGCTAAGCAGGTTTATTTTGATAACCAATTTTGATAATCTTTGCTGAGAGGATTCTTTTTAAATAGAGTTCCCTACTTTATTTATTTTATACGGGAATAATGTACATTCTACAAGCCGTTGATGTTCAAAGACTTCGTTCTAAGACAAGCAAGTCTTTGCCTTTTGTCATATTTCATTAAGCCTCTCGAGGCAAGCACGTCGCAAAGCGTGATCAAAATAAACGAGGAAAACAGACTAAAAGAGAGGAAAAAAGAGTCGAGGATGCAACGCTTCAGGCGTCTTCGTTTTACCGAAGAAAAGCATTCATTGCACAGCACCGGTTCAGTTTTCACGTTGACAGTTTATTTCAAGAAGTGGTGAGGCAGGCTTTGTCATATGTTCACGAATGCGTTCCGCGTGCGCGCGTCGCGCATATCTTCGCATTAATTAATAATCACGAAGCTATGCGGTAACAAGCAATTTTACCATATCCGCATCTTTTCGCGAGATACGATCACCGGTCGTCCTGTTTTGTCGCCAATAAAAATTGTCGAATCTTATCTGCGCTCTCTTCTGTGCTTTTAATCGCTTTACACGGCTCGTTTTATCATCGGAATGCCGTAGTACCTCGCAATAAAAAAAAAGAGAAAATAAGTTTCGACGATAAGTACGTCAAGCGTCGTGGACACTCTCGCCGGTCAAGACTCGCAGACAGTAAATATTTGCGGTGTACAGTTGTATCCAGTTGAATTGGTCAAGCAAGAAGATCTACTACTAAGTATGTTTGAAGATCTCAGAACTAATAAATATCATAGAGATAGAACGAAACAAGAAGAAAAAGAAAAGATTACTTCCTTTAAAGATATAAAGATTTAAATATATAATACTCTCTTGTTCTAATATTATTTGATCGCAATAACATTCGTCGATAAAAATTACACTATCTTTTGTCAGCAAAATATTATTAATCTTTTACATCATTTTTTAAGCGTATACATTATTTCAGTATGATTATTAAAATCAAACATTAATTGCAATGATTTAATATCAGCATTTTACAGACTTTATCAATTAGAAATATTATTACACAAGTAAATAACGTCGAATTAAGTAATGTTAAATTAATGTCTTGTATTCGATGACGTGAATAGCCGTACTGGACATTCGGGGTCGCGGTTTGCAAAGCGGTTTTGCAATTATTATTAATTATATTATGTGCGCGGGCATGAAATACCTTCCTATATCGTCTATAATAATGACTACTTAAGTACCTAGGACGCCGAGAGCGATGATTACGGTGTGGAAGGTTTCATCTCGGAGATGTCGATAAATTAATCGTGCATGCGCGTATATCAATTAAGCATAGGATGGACGAATCATTAATTAATTCGCGACGTACTAACGTTTACCGCTGTATCCCTCATTCTCTTCCTAGAGACGTTTCCATATGTCTGAGATTCTTTCACAAATATTTGTTATGGGAAATGAAATAAACTCGGCCGGTCATTGATTCTTAATGAAAATAACTTGACGCCATGATTCAACTTCATGACAAGCGAGTGAATAAACTCGGTTTCGACAAAGAAATTTTTTTCTCGAGTGAAATTTCATTTAAAAGGACATCGTACTTTGGATATCATCGCGTAAATATATGTTAATTCTATTGCAAACACTAAATAAATATAGTTTTATCGCTGAATTTATTTACATTGTTGATAGAAATATGACATGAGACTGCATCATACGCGCATTGACCTCTGCGAAAAGAGAATTTCGCGGAAAAAGTATCGATTGACGCGTTCACCTCTACAAGAAGGAAAACCACCATGGTCATAAAATAAGCACGTGGTTAGAATTATATGAAAGTACATATCGTATTTACGGTTTATATTCGACTAGAACTATAACTCAACATCGCTATATTCAGACTCGGCTGTAAAAGATTACCGAGATCAAAATTGACGATTATTTACGGTCGCTTTGGCGGAATTTTGCGATCGCGGATCAGTCCATCTCACCGTCGACAACAAGCAACATTGCAAAATTTAATTAAGAAAAAAGAAAGAAAGAGAGAGAAGGAAAAATATTAAAGAGAGGCTATTCACTGATTAGTCATTGAAGCATCGCCGACTGAACTTGGATGGTACGCAAAGAAGTTTGAAATTGTCGACTGAGCGTGCATGAAGAGCTTCGAGTTAGAAACGTTGATCACGGTTGATCACGTGGCACTTCACATTAATCCGCAGATACGTCACACACGTGACTGTAATCTCGTTGCGAAACGACACAAGTATTGTGTCGTCGGCGGACTAGAGAAATAAATGCATTGAGGAATATCTCACGTTTGAAGCATCCGCGCCTTTCAAGCGACCTCTTCACAGTGACGGATAATCAAGAACGCGATTCTCAGCGTTTCTCGCTTCAGTGGAATTCTATGTGACGTTTGCGATGGATTTAAGCTATTTCGGATTCGCGAAGGGATTGCGTGATATAAGGTATTAGACCTCGTCACCGCTCGTTATATAGAGAAACGCCCATTCGAATACACGTCGCAAAGCTGTATTGCCATGAATTCTACTTTAACTATTATAATATATAGTAAAAATTATTATGCGCAAAACTTTTCAAATATTTAAACTCTTTTTATCTATTTCATATATATCGCCGCATTCTTTATCAATATTTAAATTGATAATGCAAACAGATATAAACTAATTTCTATCTTGTTACATAGAAAATTTGAATTAACATTTATTCTACGTGTAATATAGCAATAGTTAACTATAGAAAATTATCTCGTCGAACTGTGTAAAGACGGAACAAGAGATCCGATTGGATGTACGTTGATTGAGTACCGAAGACGGCATTGTTGTCACTGTGTGCAGAACTTTCAGACACCAGTTTCGCGAAACTAGTTCAAGAACTTTGGGCGCGAGAGGTACGACTTGAGAGCGTACAAAAGGCTGGAACTAGTAATACAATCCTATCTTGTGCTTCGCCTTAATTATGTGACACACACGACGGCGCTCTTAAGTGACAATTGAATTGTCGAAAGCTTCGACGCCCTTCTCGCAACTGAATACTAAAACGAAATCCGACGACACTATGTTCTATTGAATTGATCGAAGGCTTTACTCGATAATTTTTTTCTTCTTTTTTTCAATTTTACTCTTAGATTATACGTGGTGAAATGCCACAAGTGTACCCATTTTAAGATGTCATTCTTTGCAACATCTTACCACAATGCAAGAAGATGCGACAATACCTCTTGTTTGCTAATTGGACATTGAAGTATCTTTATCGTAGGCGTTTCAGGTCTATGACTAGGTAACTTTAGGTACTAATACTAGCAAGCGCGAAACCACCCACGTTTTATAGAAATGAAATCCTCCACTATAGTGTAGTCGATTCATAAGCATGCAGATTTTAAGTTATTATTTCCTCTCTCTCTCACTCACTTTCTCTCTTTCTCTCTCTTTCGTTTTCTCTTTCCCTCTAGACTTGTCGACCAAGAAAGCACCGTGAAAGATCGGATACTTCCTGCTTTGTCCCGCCTTTGAAGGTGCAGCTGGTCCGCGCTAAGTTATCGAACGATTCAATATCTCGTTGATACCTTGCCTAAGCCGGCTCTAATCGCAATCATGCGTGAGTGTCCGAAGGAACCGACGAGCCATCGTCACTGAAGCTAATTGAAAATGCGAAGACCTCAAGCCGCGCGCGCGCATCGTTTATTATCCTCGCAAGATACACTAAAGTATATTTTCACGATCAGCTACGCGAAGTAGGGATTAAAACGTGAAGCAAACCGTCAAAATTATTTATTATTTAATTGAATAAAAATTACAAATAAGGCGATTGTCTTCGATTTACAATTAATTTTCAGAAAATAATAACCATATCTTTATAAATTATATAATAAAAATTGCAAAAATTATATAATAAAAATTACATTATAATTTTGATCCTGAAAGAGCTATTGATATTTTTGATATTTTATATTATTAGTGCCAATATCGTGAATAATAGCGTAGTCGAGATGGTTCATCTTTGCCCTCGCGAACAAAAATGCGTTTTGTGCAAGTATAACAGTTATTCCTTTAGGAGGAGCGTTAGTAGAGAATAAGCTGCGTAGATGACACGCGGTCACAATGGATACGTCGTTGTGCTGTCTTCCATGAACGCGGGACAATGAAATGTCACAAAGGCCGAGATTAACAATATTCTGCAAAAGCTGGGCACAGCTAAAAAGAAAAGTCGTTTCCCTTCGCATATTCGCTCTCTCGCAACTCGTCGAAGACTTGATCTCTCTCGAAGATCAAAAGTATGAGACTACATACCATTCTTTTAAAAATTTTGATAGAATTTTTTAATTTTACATTTTATATATATGTATATTTGCCGTACGTGTAATAATTTAAAAAGTAATAGTTGAAGATGAATGCAAGGACACTTTCTCTTGCGAAATACACTGACAGTCGAACAACAAGAATCGGAGTTGAATGCAAATCATTCGGCGTTGCTGCCTTCCTTTTGACCGCCAATATAACAACGGGCGCATTGTTCTTTTCGAGGTGTTATTACCATCCATGGCAGGCATGGCTCAGGAGGAGGCGAATTAACAATAAATAATAATGATAATAAAATGTCAGAGAATGCTGCAGCCTCATTATTAACCTAAGTATTGATTGTGAGACCGGGGCTGGCGATCACAAACGATAAGGCTTCTCTCCTGCTTATTTCTTCCTGGAAGGGCCCTCTCGTATCTCGCACGCGGGCTATTCCCTTATGATATTCCCTTAGGGCCTTGGCCGGGTCCAGCCACCCAACGGTGGCTCGGACAAGACCGAAATCTCGATTCCTCTACGTCAAGCCTCGCAGTCGGGGTTAACGTGGCGACCTGCAGCCACCTTTCTTCGGCTTTATTAATACTCGGTAGGTGGCCATCGGGACAATAATCGCTCGTGATTACCGTCGAAGATCTTAGAAATAATGCCGCATTATAGTGATATATAATGAAAAAAATTCAGTAATATCCTAAGGAAACGGGAATGTAATTTTCCGTTATAGCACTGAAAAACAACGGGGAAAGGTTTTCAGCGGCAAACGAAATTTCTCGTCGAAGGGATAAATATAATAAAATATGACGACATTGAGCTTAATGTTGCGCGCGACAAGGGCAAGATCTATAAAAATACTTTAATATTATTAATTGATCATTTCTTATTTAAAGCAAGCAGTATTATGCAGCATATATTATGTATATTTTCTTTTTATTAAATTTATTATGAATCAAAAGTTAATTGGATGGAATATAGATTGTTCCTTCGTGCATGTTCAGAGTGTAATTGTGGAGAATAAGAGAATCGCAATAATAGGCGATTCTAACGATCGATTTTCCACGCTGTCGGATCGCGAACATTCTCTTCTCATGTGCAACAAAGCGTGCAAATGTTTGGTCCAGCCGATGTTTCGGTAGCTCTCTTTTCGGACATCGTCGTGCGTCTTTCTTTCACAAATTCCCTTCCCTGAGGTAGCCAGAAATAAAAAAAATGCGTTGGACTGAACGAAACAGCACGGGAGAACAAATTCGCATCTGCGTATCTGCGTAGGATGGAATGAAAGAAAGAAGGAAAGAAAAAAAGCAGCAAAGACTCGCGGAAAGAGAAGAAGAGAGGGAGAAGACGAATAAAGAAAGGACGAAAGAGGCATTCGAATGAGAGGCCTCGAAAGAAACCAATTGGAGTCGAAGGGTTTAAAAAAGAAGGACACGCCGAGGAAGAACAGGCTGATAGAAAAGAAGGAGCGGCAGAGGAAGGGGTGATAAATAGGAATGAGGATTGCTTGGCAAAGTGCGAATGGCCCGCGAGCGAGAATATAGATGGTTGGATGGATGGATGGACCGGCAGCAGCGTGTATGGACAAACAGACAGACATCGGACCGTTGTTATATTGCATTGGACAAAATTCGAATTATTCAACACGAAGCAAAATTTCTCTTTTTTTCTCTTTTTCTTTTCCAACTAATTCTCCCACCTATATTTTTACTATCGCACTTACTTCCTCATATATGCATCTTCTTCTCGAATTTCAAATCATGAAGGATTTATTTGTGGCGAGTATTTGCCATTTATAAGATTATTTTTTCAGACAATTATTGGAAATCACATTTAATCGATTTGTATAGAAATGATGATCGTACGAAACATTTATTTCAAATGTAATATGATAAAACGAGATTTAAAAAACGAGAAATTTTTCAACACGAGACAAAAATTATATTTTCTTATTTTAGAAATATTTATGTGCTTAAGAAATTTTTGACTTGCGTTACTTACAAAATATAATAAATGATCATTTCAAATATGTTTCGTCCGTGCTTGTAACACAAGAAAAAAATAGGAAAAAATTAGAAAAATATAATCATTTTAAATCCTTAAGCAAACCGACAAATTGTCGATCCGACTATTAAAAGTGTGCTTGAAAAATTTATGTTAATTTTTGAGAGAGATAGTACATTTATATATTTAAATATCTACAGCTTCTCGCAACAAATACGGGACATTAATAATAAGCGTACGTCTTACTTGTCGCGTGAACACAAGGCACCGGCGAAATATCACGCCGCGGGCAATCTGCATACATTTAAGGCGTCCACACCCGAGTTGTCAGAGGCGGTGCGCGCCAACATACCCCGAGTAAATCGACGGCCATTCAGTACCACGCGAGGGGCCCGATGGCCGACATAATCGATTCCTTTATTCGTGCGTGCGGGAAACAAATGGCCGACGCCATTCAGACATAAAATAGTCCGTGGCCGCAAAATGGCTTCTCCTTCTTCTCGAGGTGCAACTGTCGAGAGATATTAAAATTATGTAAAACGCGGAAGGCCACCTCGCGCATCGGCACGCAAGCCTGGCGAGAGACGTAAGAAGAGAAAGAGAAAGAATAGGAGGGATCCACGAGAAAGGACCTTCGAAATTGCTTCGTTACTTTAACGAAGCGACTTTTCAACCTTGACATCATTAGCCGATTGTTCGTCTAAATCCTCAACCGGGTACTCGCTCGGGTATTTATCTTCCTGGCGTAAGATGTATCGGTCGACCGGGGCACATAGTAGGCCCCGCGTCTATCATCTGATGCCACGACAGAGAGATAGATAGAGGCGAGGAAAGAGAGAAAGAAGCTACCGGTGAGGAGAAGAGAGAGAAAGAAAAGAGTTTCTCGAATAGAAACGGGCGGAATTCCTTCCCTCTCCCCCGGTTCCTTCATCGATTCGAGATTCTGTGGATGCGCTTTCGCTCACCGGAGCGAGATATAACCGCGAGCGTTGATTGGTAAAACGAATAATCGTGCGAGTCGGGCAATAAGAGACGTATTTATACCTCTCAGGGACGAACGAGAAGACGGACGAGAAGACCGACAGACAGACAGACTGACGGACGAACGGAGCGGAGAAGACCATGCCACGGGTACTAATGAATCCGATTGTTCCCCGTGAATCGAATTGTTAATGAATTATGTCGTTATGTACGCATCTCTGTTCTCTGAGCGATATACGCATGTTACTCTCGCGTTACTTGTGTATGAGAACGCGTTTCTCGTATCCGTCTCTGTCGGCCTCTCGATTCTTGGCGACCGCGCATCTCTTTGCCCGTCTACTTTCTTATTTCAGAATCGATTCGCTCGAAACAATGCATTGAAATCTTGCCGATTGTGAATTATATCTGCTCGACGATAGATCACATGCATACACATGTATTTATGTATATAAGTTCTGAATTTCCATCGCGACTTGAGTGAATCATGTCACATAAAAGACTTTTGCTGATTGAATAAATTTGCCGAGAAAAGAAGGAAATATATTTCCTAAAATATATATGTATATTTAACAATTTAGAGATAAAAAGTACGTTGTGACACAAGCGTTTAACATCTCTAACATCTCTGGAGCTTCCTTGTCGCTCTTAGCAAGGAACTCATTACGAACCGCCGTTAAAATGCGAGACTAATTAATGACGACTGTCGTGATGCACATTAACTCTCGAGCTGGAAGCAAACCTATGAAAAGCCGCTCGTGAAGTTTACAGTTCGCGATTTAAACTTATATAGGGCTTACGGACACAATGGGAATCGAGCTCCTAGAGTCAACGTCACAAATCGCGAAAGACGGGATAGTATTTCTCCTAGAGAAGAAATTCGATGTGGCTTACGGGAGCACACGGAAGTAATTTATAATTTAAAAAAACGATATATAGAGGCTCGAGACATGAAAGATAAATATTTCGATCGAGGACAACCGAATTTAAGCAACATGGGGTTCGCGATTTCTATTGGTGTCACCTAAATGTGTAGTTAAAAAATACTTAAGACGGACAATGTCAATCGTTCATGACGCTTCACAGAAAAAATCAATCCGACCTAATCTCTGCAAGTTTTCTATTGATTAATTTGCTCGGATGGACAATAGCATAGTCAAGCTTCAAAATCTCATCTTTTAACTGAAAAAAAAAGAGTTATATTAGCGAGAAAAAGTTAATTTTTTTAGAATTTTGTAACGAAAAAAATGCATACTCTTGAAATATTTATTTCCAATTTTCACAAAATAAATCAAATATTCGAATAAGATTTCAACTAGCATAAATTATTTTATATTAATTATTATTTACAAATATAGTCAGGAAAACTCACATAAATAAATATTGTATTCTTTAAATTTCTTAACATTATTTTAAACTACATATTTAATGTTACAAGATTTTAATCTCTCCAGCCGTATATGTGTTACTATTGTTTCAACTCCTTATGAACAGCATGGGCATACATGTAGCATGTGTAGCGAGACAGTATTCAGAGGGGCGCGTGACAAAAAATTATAAGCCGGTGACCCCTCGCGATTGGGACACACTGTTAATTAGGCAGTCGTAAGTCCGCTTTGAACGGTCAGACGCGGAAGGCGGGTAAACGAAGAAGCAAACGGGCAAAAGGACAAGAAGAAAGTGATAAAGAACGTAAGAACGTAAGAAGGCGCGCGAGCGAGGTCCTGCGAAGGGAAAAAGGGCGGTCGTCCGGGAAGCGAGTTTTGCACAAGGGGCGGCCATAAGTCCCGGCCACGACCGATGGACGCACGGGTCCGTTTCGGGCAGTTACCATAAACCATAAATAACTGGACGGGGGCATAAAAGTGCACGTCTACCCTCTCATTAATTTGATTAAAAAGGCTGTAAATTAGCAATTTCGCTAATTGCGACGTCACGGTTTCGTTCGTCCGCCGCTTTCGATATAACGTACGAAGCAATGGAAAGAAAAGAAGACAGTAGGCAAGAAAGAACAGCGGCGAAGAATGAAGCGAAAAGGGATTGAAATCGAGGATAAAGGAGGAGGAGCGGAAGATAAGAAGAGTGGAAGAATTACGGAAACGATAATGAAATGCCGAAAAAAAGATACTGTATCGCTGCAATCATCAGAGGTCGACGAAATTCATCCGAGTATTTTAAGTCATATTGACTAATCTGCAAATTTTTATGGTATAATAATACACTTGCATCTTTTTACACACATTGCATTAAAAATAGAAACACATTGTTAGCATAAAAACTGAAGAGCAAAATCAGAGAAGTGATCTGACCTGGCTAATAGTGATGCGTCATAAAATCTTGCCTACATATGTTTGCACGCGAGCATTCCACGCAAATAGGAATCGTGCTTTCGCAGATGATAACACGTAATCCCGTTCGTATACACACCGCTTCACAGAATTTCTCAGAAATTACGTCGGCACCGAAAAGCTGGCGTTGAAAATTAAACCTGGCGCGTTGGTGAAATACCGAGCGAAATATGTAGCACTAGCCGCGCCGGCTGAAAACAGCGGGAGGGCAAAGGTCCGGATATGTACGAGAGCAGGTGATCACGCCCACACCTGCGCACCGACGACGCTTCATACGTACGCTATTGCTCGGAATAAAAGAATGCGTATGTATGAGTGCGTGAATACGCGTTAGACCCATGCGTGGAAACCCGCACGTTCAACTTGCGTCTGTGTGAGAATAGTTATGCGCATGCCACCGTTTCCCTCTCATGTCGCTGAGAAACAAAGTATACCCATTTCACGTTCAAATAGATTCATGAAAATGGAATAAAATATATAGTTATATTAATTTGTTTTTGTAATTTTTTTCTTAGTTATAATTCACAGAGAAAAACAATGAGAAAGGAGAAAAATTTCCTCAATAATAACAATGGCGTCATTCCATTCCGAATTAATTTTTCTAAGCAACTTGCGATTAAAATTTGACGATATTGTGCAATTAATATGTATAATATATATAAAGCACAAAAGCTAATAGAATATAATAGTTTATCTTTTATTTACATCTAATTATACATAAATGAGCACTGTATATGCAACACCGGTCCCTTAATTTATCGTTACATTTTTTCTCGAGATGTAAGTTTATTCCATTAAAAGTAATTTTTTTCCATCCGCACGTACTGGTACTTTTATTTACATATAATTTGCGATAGTAGTATTTGTGCGATAGTAGTATTAAAAAATCTCGCACGTATGAACACGCGATACCTTCGAGAAAATTTACACATGTAAAAATTTGGTATTACGAGCGCAGTAGCAAGCGAAGCGACGCAGGAGATAAAAGTTAAAGGACCGTGCGCAGATACACTCGCTAGGGAGCAAACCGGTTTCAGGACGATAACAACAATTTCACGGCCATCGATGAAAATTGTGCGAAAGAAAAATGCCGTACGGTCGTAAAAGATGTAAAGATCTCAAGAAGAGTCTCGAGGAGAGACTCGCTCATAGTATCGGCTTTGAAATCGTCTTAGTCTTTGCGGATTCCTTTATATTCTTATCGTCTTTTGCTTCCAGAGAAGAATTTCTTCCTCCTATAATGTTAGGAAATCGCATTGACATAATAATTAATTAGCATGATAATTAATTAGTATAGCTATATTTCTCTCAAATGCATACATGGAATCCGGCAGATTATGTATTTCAGATTTCTCTTTGTTTGTTTTCTAAAGGCTAAAAAGTACAATTTCTGCCTCTAATTAGTTGCTGGTGATGTCTCGGATATAATCTTTCGTAATTAATATCCATTTACATACATACATAATTTCAAAACGACGAAAAGCGATTTTGCGCAAGCTACTTATACGATGTCTTACAGATTCACTTATACGACGCAATACAAGTATGTACAAGTAAAGACAAATACTTATACGTGCCTGATGTACTAATGAATGAATAAGAAATTTCATAATATATACACGCAAAAGGAATTATATATTTTATTATACTTTTCATAGTTTTTATATATATTGTATAATGTTTTATTTTTTACAAATTTTATGAAATAATATATTTAATCCTGCCAGTCTTATGAGAATGAATCATGTATAAACATACAAGCAAAGCTTTAATCATGTTGTGTGATCATGCGATAGCATAATTCAGACAGAGATTGCTCATGCTTGAAACACGACTCACGGTTGTTTTAGATATTGAAACAACACGATGTAATGTCTACAGAATGTGGATGTGATATGTTCGTGAAATATCATGTGGAGAGGTCTAAAAAATAGTTGTATAATGATTAACCGAATTATTGGACAAATTATTATTACCGACTTCTAAAGAGATTAACAAAAGAAAAGAAGAATAAAACGGACTTATGCTTCCTTATCCGAAGATAAAAATGTTTCTGTGATTCGATCAAATACAAGAAGGATCACAAAATCTCTTTGTGCGAAAGTGAGAGGTAACATCCGGGAAAATCATGATAGAGATTCGAAAAAAAAAGAATAATGTCGGGAGGAAGAAAAAGAGAGCGAGTTAAATTCCGGATTAATGATAGGAATATTTTTTCGCTCCGATATCCAGCAGAAGGAGAAAGGAAAAAATCATGGCGGGTGCGTATTTATAGGGTTACTTTGTTCGGGTTATTCCAGTATCCCTCGGAGAGGGATAGAAAAAAAGATAGAAAGAAAAAGAGAAGAAAGCACTGAATTGGTACTGTCGTCATCTTGCTCATCGCGATCTTTTATCAAAAGTTCTTCGCGCTCACGCTACAACTTATATTTTTTCCTCGCATCCACTTAAGATTTTTTTAAAGCATTGTCGCATTATTTCGCGAGATATGACGTTACTTAGAAAGCGGGTGTAAAAACGGCATATTTCATTCGCGTAATAAATGCCGCGTGAGAATAGACCCGCCGAAAGGTATAACGGATTATTGTACCCCAACGATTATCTACAGATGTCTAATGGTACGGCGTGAAATCTTGAACGCTATGTCATTTAACCCTTCAACTTCCGAGTGTCTATTTACGCGCGATCATGGGAATATAATGCGTGCGAAAATTCACAATGCTTTAATAATCTATTTATATTTGAAGATTTACAAAAATTTATTTAACGAAAAATATAAATACATACAATTTTCAAATTGAATAGCATGGCATGTAAAATTCAACTATATGTTAAAAATAATGTACGTGTTATAATTTTTTTAAATAATTATCTTATATTTATATTTATATATATATATATATATATATATCGTATTTGTAGTTATTTCATAGTTCTGCAACTTTTTCCAGCGAGAAAACATGGTAATTGCATGGTGAAAAGTTTCCTTCTAATTTTTTTATTTTGCAAATGTCCAGAAAAGGAAATAAGCGAGTGTTGTTTGCGGCGAAAATCGTGGAAACACATTCAAGCTATAAAGCGTAATAGTTCTCAATTGATCTCGTTTACCCCTAGAACACTGGAGCAAGAAAGAAATAAGTGAATAGTTAAGGCATAGCTAAGAGAAAGTTGAAGAAAAGAGAAAGAAAGAGAAAGAGACCGCGAAAAAAAGGGAGAAGAAATTGTAACATTTCTTGTCGCGTTTTTCGTCGTCGCGTTTTTCTTCTTTCTCTCTCTTCGTCGTCGTCGTTTCTCTTTTCATCGTCATTGGGGAAGAAGACGGAGACATCAAAGAAGGCGGCATATCCGTTCACACTCGGCACTCATATATGTTCCCTCCTGTTCCTGGGTTGTCCGTTCGTGGACCGTATCGTTGCATCGGTATGCGTGCTCACGTTCGTGGACACGTGCGTACGCACGCACACATTTTCGTTTCGCGGAGGATATGGGTAACTCCGGTCGGCTGCAGGTCCGCGAATAACACGTGACGACCATAATGCAGCTGAAGGCGTCTTAATAAAATGAACTTGTCATTCCGAAACAGCTAACCAGCCTTCGGTCCAACCACCTCTATCTCGCCGCCAGGCTCCAAAGCGCGTCCTTCCCCCTTCGTCATCTTTCTCCTCCTCCTCCTCCTCCTTCTTATGAACCCTACTCAAAGTCTTTCCAGCTTCCTCCGTCTCGAGTCTTCCACGCCCTCCAGCTGTATTTATACCTCGTTAAATTAGCGCCAATCGTTGATCCGTTATGCGAAGAGTAGTGTTCATTCTGTTCGTCTTTTTCATCCCGAGATGTCCTCGGAGACACTTTGTCGCGTTTCACGTGTCTCATCTCATCGCAGATAGTATCATCATATAGATATGGTAAATGGCGCTTCAAGTTAGCACGTTAGCACATAGCGCGTGACGTTTTTAATGAATCATGGCTCTCTAATGAGAGATAATTAGATTAATTGGAATAAATATAATAATTTTCGCAGAAATTTTTGATTGAAGGGATAATTTTCTCAAAGAAGAATGACATTTATTGGATAAAATTCACACAAGAACTTCATAAAGAAAATATAAAAAATAAATGAATTGAATTATAATACATGTTCCTTAAATCTAAAATACATTAGCATATTTTATCAAAGATATAAGACTCGCAAGAATTCATTGCCGATAAAAACCAAGATACGCTTGATGCTTGCAAAATTTTTACACATGTGAAAAATTTAAATCACGAGTTATAAAGGCTCATAAACCAAACAAGATAGGGAAGAGAAAGAGTAGAAAAAGTGATAGATACGGTAGTTGTACGGAGAAAGGGCAGCCACCCAGAAAAGGGCAGTGGACTGCTTGAAATGAAAGAGCGAATGTATGTGCCTAGGTAAGCGCGCGCAAGAGACACGTAAAGGCATTCATCTCATTCAAAGTAGCCTTAAGTCTCTGATCAGATAACTAAGAATGTACACTCCTCTCTCCAGCCGATGTTCTCTCTTTCTGCGCGCCGGCATCCCTCTTTTTCTCACTCTCGTCGTTTACCGTGATCTTCCATCTTCCGTTTCGCTCTTTTTCGTTCAAATGGTACATCTATCGGTACCTCTTCGGTACTTCTTCGATATCAAGTCTTTGAAATGTTCTATAATAGCTCGGTTTAAACACGGAACAACTCGGTTGCGTCGACAAGGACGAAAGTCATATTTGCAGGAAGCATTCAGTTCCAGAAGATACAAGGATTTCGAAATAAATCTTTTTCCGACTTCTTCGGAACGCGATGATTAAGTGAAACCGTTCCTATTTACGTTCGCCGCATTTACTCGAGAGATTAAAGAGACGCTTGAGCGAGGCTCGAATGTACTGCGAAGTTCATTGTCCGCGGAACGTTGGTAGTAAAATTCTTGCCAACGTACTAATTGCGAACTTCTACTATGCGGTGACAGCGAAGAACGACGCATAGTGATGGTCGACGACGTCGTGACACGCGCGCTCGCGCGGGAGTCTATTTATCAGCTGATTTATAGCGTAATTATCTGGTCGGCGATTGCGCGAGCTCTGGGCGATGGGAAAGATAATCACGTCAACGAGATTCCGAACATTTCTATCGTGGCGAGTCTCGTCTGGGAATACCGCGGCCATCGAATCGGATCTCTACTTCAAAGCGCATTTTATAAACCTTGCATTCACGCGTAAGATTGTTCTGAATTGTTTGTCTCGACGACAACGGGACTGACTCCGCGATAATCGATGATTTACTATACATTCGCTCCGGGAAAACGCGGAACTCGCGGAAGATAGACGGGCGATGACCGCGAAATGACCCCAACAACGAGTGAAACAAACGATCTCCAAGTCGCTGCCAGGGACTGTTGGGATACCCCCAAATTTCTTACGATGACGTAAGGTTAAATTTATGACAGGGAATAAAGTTGTCGCGAAATTAAGTACGTTTATAATTCCCAATTTCAGGGTTACTGTTATCACGATTAACCGAATAGAGTCCGTCCTCGTCGCTTAAATTGAAAATTATTACCATCTCTGCTATCTCTTCGCTGCGTTGTTTATTATCTATAAAAGAATGTAATGCGATAACATCTTGACAGTTATTATTAATTTATCACCAAACACAGAAGGGTAAATGAGGATTGAACAAGCACGTCTCTATTTTTACAAATAGCTGACGTTCGCCACACGGGAAGACGTATTAATTACCTGGAAAATACGATTCCCGAAACGCACGGTGGATTATACGTTGACAAATCGGTTACTCGTCGGTCCGCGGAGAAATGATGAAACCCTCAAAGAGACGATATACCGTGTCCCATGTTCCCATGAGATAATCGATCTGCCGGCGGAATATCAGACACGGAAGGGAAAGGGACGGGAGTCTTTAGGGCCGTGTAGATAAGGTCTCAGTCCCGAGAGGTCGTGTCTGCCGGATCCACGCTGCATCGTCTATGATTAATACAATCGTGAATGTACTATCTCGTCGGGGATAATAAGGGACGCGAAGAGTGACACGATGCGCTGTGTTGTCCGGTGTCCCACATAGTCAACTCTGATTCAATGAGCTGCGGCACGGAAGGGATCCGACGTACACTGACACGAACATTTCATTTCGAGCGAAACAACCGACAAAATTCACCGTACGTCTCCTCATATAAAGAATTGTCCGAATATAATTGACTTCCGAAAATTTCTTCGGACCGAAGTCTTGGAGATATTATTAAGTCACGCGATTGTTATCTTTTTATTTATAAAAGAGAAATGAAAGCCATGAAAAACACGTGTTCCACGATTGCGCGTCGTTGGTCGACCATGTAAACTGCGCAGATGCATCTTCAGCTGCAAAATTTCATGACAAGAAGACCGGGCATGAGCGCGAGATGCCGGACATGAAATGAGATGGTTCCTCGGAGGAGCACATAAAATTAAGCCGCAAATAAAGTAAGCCCAGCGCGGTCCTTCGGAGGAGCACTCGCGCCGACTTATGCCCACGGCGTCATGAATCATGGCGCCTAAACTAGCGACGTTTATTATCGGGGATAACATTTGTCATACTAGAGTGAGGAGGTCATCGATTCACGCGCAACAAGCCGTCGTAGGACGCGAGAGATGGAAGGTGTCGGAGAATCGACTGAGGTGCCGGCTGGAGAGGACAGAGTTGGTAAAAGAGGAAGACGGATAGCGAGCTCGAGTTCATAGGCACGTCCACACGCGGGACAGGACTCTCCAAAGCACCACTGTAAATCTCTTGGCCGAGCACTGCCTCGGGACCGCTGAATTAACGGGTTGCGATCGTAAAACCGGGCCTCTTCGCTCTGCATGATGCGTGAGGTAAAGCGAATAACCCAAAGGACAGAAAAGGGATATTTCTCGTAAGTGAGGAAATGATTCATGGCGCAGAGAAATCCGATTGAAAAGTCGTTGCGATTCTCTGGTTTACTTGATCGGGATATAAGAGTTCTTTGTCGTTTTCTTTCGATCGAGGCAGGGCAATTATCGCTCTCGTAATTTGTCGAATTATTTTGTGGAACTTTGAAAAATTATTATTATATGTGATGCTCCGCATGTATTTTGAATGATGCGGAAGCTTTAAAAAAATAGTTTAATATTTTATATATATAAATTATACGCGCAGGATGAATATAGGTAGAAATGATTGATTAATTAATTTAATAAAATATAGAAAATATTAATAAAAAACTATCATATGTAAAGTATGATAATATATAAAGATTAAAAGCAATATATAAGCGGATGACTAATATATATCATCGTACTTTTTTCAATATTTACAAAGATAAAAAATCCAGAAAATTAGATTTAAAAAATTAGATTAACCGAAGATGTGCTTCGAGAACACAGTCAGATCGGTACCTTCTACGCCGGGATGCTGTCAATTATCGGTACATAAACATTCGTTTTCCACGCTGGTACATGCTGTCGTTGTTCCCGTCGCGAGTTATATGCGTAGTCTTTCTGCGTCGAGAGGGGACACCGAAATGCATAAAGAACAAAAAATTGAGAAAGGAAATAAAAGGTCATCGCAGACGAGAAGGAGGAGGCAGAAGAAGAAGAAGAAGTTACAGCAGGCGAAGAAGGCGGAGCGACGCAACACTCGGGAACGCACGGCGGAAGGAATGGAATATGATATAATGCAAAGGCAAAAAGAACAATGTGAAGAAAAAAAGGAACCACCGCTACGACTCGGCGCGACAGAGGGAGGCAAAGAGGGAGAGATTTAAAGCCGCGTGGACATTGTCATCGGACATGCAGCTATAAACCAAACTGTGCGCTGCTAACCGAGACCGACTCCCTTTTTTTCTCAGTCTCTTAGCTCGAAATCAGAAAGTTCGCAATCTTATTTCACTTAAGATAAAAACAATATCTTCTGTCATCTGCGACAAATCGCAAATCTTAATCCTAGCACTCGTTAAAAAAAATTATATGTCGATACTCAAATCATTTTCACTCAACTTTATTAAATCTTAATTTAAATATTTTATGGCTCTTTAATTGTAAACATAATGTTTTCATAAATCATCTCATATTTACTACACATTCTTAAATTTTTCCGAGTTTGCCTTAGGATGTAATATATTATTATTATAGTAAACGCTTCTCTCTCTATTTCTTTTCCGGTTGTTTTCGTTGTAGCCGTGCGCAACCTGTTTACGAGATGCTGAAATATATATCTCATGTTATACGTTCTCCGTCGTCCTGCCATAGATCCACAGGACCCTTTCCTACATACTATATATTCGCGGTGCGTTTACGATCTTGGCAGTCTCGGACTGGGACAGGTGTTATTTTTCATCGATTCGTTCGAGCGCGCGTTTGGCCGCGCCGGCACCTTAAGTCCCGTGCCGATTTTCAGACTGCCTGCGAGAAAAGACGGGACGAATGAGAGAAAAGGAACGAAGAGGACGAAGAGAATGAAGTGAGTACACGCGCGCGCTGGAAGATCAAGGACGGCGGCAATCTGATCGAGATCGTCCCGATAATAATGCATTCGGGAGCGGCGGAGACTTGAAAAAGAATAAACTGCGCGGGTGATAGATAGGAAAAAATCAACTACTCGCGGTTGATAAGGATCGCATGATCCTGTCGTGCGTGAAGCCGCGAATAAATCGTACGCGGCGCGCGATATTTAAACCCTTTCTTTAAATCCCGCCACTTTCACATTCGCGAATCGTTCTCACACGAAGTTTGTCTTTGAACAAAGTTCAGTTTCGGGACCGACTGGGATTGGATCGTACGCGCTGGGACTTCAAAAGGAGGGAACTATCTGTTTGAAATCCTTTTTCGATCGAAGGTAGCAACGCACCGCACGGACCGGAACTTCAAACGGCCGCGGTCTCGACGATGAAACCGTCGAGCCCCAAAGGGTTAACTGTTTGTCAGGCTCAATCGTCGACGTCGTGTGTCGTGTCTTCGATTCGTAGCCCGGACTCGCATATCATCGAGTCTCTTCCCAAAGAGCACCATTCCGTAACCACGATTCCGACGAGGAGGTCGACGAGAAGGTACCGTAACGTCCCGCGAGTGCATTTCCATATCCATGACCGCGCCGTAATGTTGGTTCGTCGATCACGTTGGAGTTCGCAACGGCACTATGACGTCCCGAGTGGTTTCCTCAACCGCCAGTTGCCGAGAAGAAATTTCTCTCTCCGTTCCTCGCTCTCTCCCTCGGATTTTCTCCGCGAGGCTCTCGGGCTGCGTTTCGCATTCCTCGAGTGCTCTAAGCCTCTCGATTCGAGTCATTGCCGAGAAGCGCCGTGACCCTGGCCGAGACTGCATTTCCATACCGGCGCCGTGCGGGGCGTCGATTCAAGTCCGCGATGAACCGCGACATACCGAACACGCATACACACAACGGCATTAAGATATCCATCGGGACGGGCGTCTTTTTTTCGCGACCGAGAGCGGCCCCGACGGTGGGGTCACGGTCCGTTCGCGGTCGTGAGACACCCCACAAAGACCGCGGACCCGTCTCCGTCGGGCCTCGGTACGCTCGTGACGGCTCGCTATCATCAATTGTTCCGTTTTGCCTGCCTTCCTTCGGCCCGTTCCTTCACCCTGTTCCTTCCCCTTCTGGCCTCGTATCGTCCTTGTCTCGCTCGCACCGACTACTCCGGGAGGAGACCTGGACGCGAGATTTCAATGGGCATTTCTCAGCCGGGGTGCGTTACAGTGAGTAAATATAATACGTAGTTCGTACAATCTCCCACGTTTTCTGCCGCACTAACGAAGAGAGAGGGAAATCGCGGGATCATCGCGATTTTTCTCTCCGATCTCGTGAATACGCCGCCGTTTGAAGTCTCCTTTTATCGTCGAATTCCATCTGCGTTCTTTAACGCGCGCGCATCTATGATAATTCTCGCGCACAAGCGCCGCCGTAAACCGACCGGGAAATGGACCGCGCGAATGGAAGTAAATAATGGGGACAAGTAGGTAGAGAGATTTGTTACTTGACTTTGTATGCGATTATTTCCCATATTGCCGCGCGCGGTTTTGTTACCTACTTCGCATGATGGCTACAGTATACAAATTTCCGGCGATTTAATCGATATTTTATTAGTTTTAATACTTGTATATATTATCAGCAATGATGTTAATGATTTACGTATATGCACTATTTCTTCATACTTCTTTCATAATATTTATATTTATATTAATATTTTTTTAATATTTATTTTAATATTGATATAAAATATGAAATATAAACATTATGTTTATACACATTTAAGCAGCTCATATTTTATATAAAATATTTAAGGCGAAACATTCAGTAAAGAACGAATTTATTTCGAAGTAAACGAATAGCGTTTAAAAAAATAAATACATAAAAATAAATCTGCAGCTCAACGATTGTGATAATAATCACAGTGACAATATCAGTTCTTGTCACGATTTTGCAACATTAGAAACGCGCACCCATTTTGCGAACTCGTAATCTTTGGAGCCATACGCTGCGACCAGATGATGCAAGATAACAAAGTATCATAGATAACGGAGCCGCCACAACGAGAGATCTATGGCAGGAAAGCGGAGATAATCGCGGAACTGTAGCGGCGAACGGAGGAGATTCGCCTGGTATCCGTTTACCGAATCTGTCGGATTCAAGTATCACGGAAAGGAAGTTCTCCAAACGACTTTCGAGACATTCTCGTGGCGAATTTATGAACGTGATTTCGACGTCGTTAAATATGCCAGATAAAGTCACCGAAAGTTAATTACATCTATCTACAACTTTTGAATACCAATGCTATAAATTCGAAAAAAATTTATGGCTTGTTCTTTCGCTACACACACACATACACACACACACACACGCACATAAAGTAAATCTAATTTTCAAGAAAGAAACATTAAACATATTATCTCGAATTATTCTCAAACACAATTTATATAATAATCGAAAATACTTTTTCGCGATCATCGAGTGCCCTTAATCTTAAATGCGACAAATTACGAGCCTATGAATTGACTTTTGGACATCAAGATGCCACTGCATTATCCGATGATATTTATTCATATTCGCGGTACCTATAGCTTGCATCATACGAGTTGAAACTATATAAAATGAAATTACATGTACATATCATGGATGATAATTTAATATTTTAACAGATGTTTGAGCTTTTGCTAACGCAAAAAGATAAAAATGCCATTTTTATTTGACCATATTGTGCAACATATATAACATTCCATATCATATACGTTATGATGGAAAGAGCATGAATACTGGCAGCTTTCATGGATTCACTGACACGAAGGAACTACTTACATCTAGAGTTAAAGAAAAAGAAATATTTAATTATAATACGTTTATTATATATATACGTGGATATCATGAATGTTGAGAATAAACTCTAAAAATTCATCACGACAACATACGATATATCACAATTATAATCAATAAGTCTAATATCTGGTATATACAGTCGAGAAAATAATTTAATGTTCATAAAATTAAAATAATCTATCAGAAATTGTGTTAAAATAGGGCCGTGAAATGTAGAGCCATGTTTTATCAGCTTCTGACAATTGCTAATAATAATTAATAAATGTATTACATATCATATTACAACGTTTAACATAACGATTCACGTTTAACATTAAATTAATTGAAAATTATCCTTTTGAAATAGTAATTATCTTGACTCACAAGATATTAAAAGACAAAATCCAATTAAGGTTTCTAAATTATTCTTAGGATAATTATCATAAAAGCGATTCAAAACATGTCACGAATAAAACTAAAAATCCAACGAAGAGATTGGAACGAAATTCCTCGCGCGAAATTCGCCGATTGAAATGTCCCGAGACACGCATACAGTAGCCTTTTGCGAAAAAAGGCGTGACAGGCACGATTACTCTATAGTGGGCGGGAAAAGCAGTATAAGTCATATTATCCGTTACGTAGATGCCTGTGCGGAAAGATCTTAAGTCCGCGGCTCGAGGGGCTCGGACTCGCGATGTTCGTCGGCTTCCTTTCCGAGAGGAGCGCCCCTAAAGAGGAAGGGGATGGAAACGGAGGAGTTATCCAGCGATGATGCTTCTCGGTTGATGACCGACATCCCTCGTGCTCGCATCGGTTTCATCAGTACTTACACGTACGAAATACGCTCGTGCGTATGTGCGCGTGCCTGCCATCTGAGTTCTCGCACCATTCCGTATCCCCGTGGTTACTCGAGGTGGCAACGTCTAATTATCCCGCGGAAAGTTCATCCTCCAATTATAGGAGGCCGCCGCCGCCGCCGTCACTACCATCTCGACATTGTTACGGATTCTTCGTTGTTACGTTATTATTACGGGCGACTCGCACCGTTTCTTGACTGACACATTACACGAGCATTTATTCCCTTCGATAACGCCGTGGTACTTGCACGATGAAATGCAACGCGCATTATTTTATTGCATAAGCGCAGCGCGTTCGCCGCACCGGATCGGGGCGTTGCGTGCTTATCGCACTCACACGCCGCATTTCTGATTCTCTATAGAATTATTAGGTTCGCTTAACACCTCCGACACATCCCACTCTTCACGCGTGGGTGAGGAAAATGGAATTATCACGTCTGCTCGTTTGACGGAGGGTAGAACCCCATTATTACAGCCTGCAAAGATCACTCAACGAAGCGTATTTAAACAGCGTAGAGGCGAAAATGTTAATGTCAAAATTTATAAGATTTATACTTATAAAACGTGAAGTAATTTTTTTATAAAACTTATGGATCATGTCAATTTGACTAAATTTTTTTCGCGAAATAAATCTATAATAACATAGATATAGAGAAAAAAAACAAATATATATTTGCGTCGAGAATATTATACTCTATCTAATTATTTCGTTTGTTTTCCAATCTACACTATTTATAATGTATTGCATATGAAGAACATTATTGATTATAAGTACATGATAATTGGTACAAATCAATCTCGACTTGATCGGTATTTAAATCGGAGCGCATCGGGTGCTTCGAGTCGCAGCTTTGCGCGAATAATGCGGCAACATTACTCGCTGATCACCATGCTTTTTCGCGATCCTCGCCAGATTACATTCGTATCGCGATCGTCGCCGACATGCCGATTAAGGCACGATCGTTTTCGCACGATTAACAACTCCGTGTCTGTCGGCCGGACGCGATCGATTCTATCTCGATTTCGCGATCTCTTCGCGTCATTAACGGAGAACGACGAGTGGATTAGGTTTACGAGAAGTAAAACCTCCCCTTTGCTCAACGATATAAGTACACGTACTGACAAGAAGGAGCCTATCCTCCGGATGCAGTCCATCGATCGTGGTCAGTAGAAAACAGATGCGCGAATACACGACGTAAATGTATCAATAAAATGTAATTAATTGACGTTTACATTTCTTCATTCGGCCCAACAAGACTGCGATACGGATCTTCTATTCGCTTTCTCGTGCAGCCTCCCGTCTTCCACTATAAGCATTTCGACTTAAATGTCGGTTAATCGAGCTAGTAATCGGACAGTATAAAAGGGCGATAGAAAGGGAAGTTGGTAAAGGAGAATTTATATGGTTTCCTTTTGGCGAATGAATGATTCATTGAAAAAAATAACATATTAACAAAAAATGTAAAAAATTCACATGTAAAAATTTTCACATAAATGATAATTCGCGCTCGATGAAAAATGCGAGTCATCCAGAATAAAAATATGAAAAGAGCTCTGTTGTAGATGACTAATAAAATGTCATATCTATAGATAAAAAAGTATCATACTTGTAGAAATATTGCTGAGGAAAATAGCTTAATCTGAAATTTTTATTTTTGATATTTAACCTTTATGGAGGGAGCTTCTTCTATTCTTATCAATTTGTAGTCACTGCTTGAATCATCAAGATGATTATTAGAAGCAAACTGTGGACAAATTTGCCTTAAAGATAGATCAGATCAGGGCGACCAGGTGCTAAATATGTACATACCATTGTGGACGGCGTTCGTATCTTTTATATTAGATGCTACTGGCTCCATGTTTTCACGTGTCTACGTGTATAAGTGCGTGCTCGCTTGACTGACGGATCGTTCGAAGTGTTACGACGACCTTGCTCTTGCAGGTTTGCGATCAAGCGGCTCGCGCGACGCGGTAATGGATGCAATTGGTACCTCTGGACACGGTCCGTTCGTCGATAAGGAGCTGGGCGGAATTTCGAAGCGACATGATGTCGCCCGTTATTTGTTCTTATTTACGCGCGCGGGCCGCATTGAATAAATAAAGGAGAACAGGACCGGCGGCGATTAATATTTTTAATCGGCATGGTAGAAAATTGGAAGATTATAGGATGACGCAGGCGGGATGTGTGCGTGTATACGTGTTTGTGTAAGTGCATCGCGCGTTTCACACGCGCAAAAAACAACTTTCCGCGAGATTTATTAATCGAGATAACGTGTAGCGCTGGTGACCGTTTGAGATATTTAAACGCTAAGAGGGAACCTGCGTCCACTGGGAGCCAAATTTTTTTAACCGCGATCATGCGGGTTCGAGAAATATGGGCTATACCGTCCTTCAGTTTTAAATCCAACTCACCGGCCGAAATTCCACAACTCACACGGATCTGATCTGATATCCACGAACGATCGCACCCATTCGTCGCCGGTTTCGTTCCGAAAGGAATCCGACCGATCTCATCGGGCCGCGCGTTTACATCCCGGAGAAAGATCGCTCCAATTATTTTTTATGCCATGCGACATATTTCTCAATTTAATCCGGACGGGACTGCACCCTCGAAGGGCGAGAGGGAGAGCAACAGACTCGCTCGAATAACGTCCCGCGAGATATTTCACGCCGAAAACAAACTTCGCGAGAGTGACGCAATCGCTTAATTAACGAGCCGCGCTACTTAACGCGCCCGACATGTTCGTCCTGTCTCATTGCTTTTCTTCTGTTCCTCCTTCTCGAAGAAGAAACGGTACACGTGTAAACATTGCGGCCGAGCTTGCGTGTACGGGCGAGCATACGTATACGTATGAATCGAGGCATACCACAAGTGCCGAAATTTCGTTCATTTATCCTCTCGGCTCTCGGCCGGTTTGTCGACCGTTTACTCGCAACACCTTGTACATCACGATCATATATAGTCGTGCATGCGCAGGCGTGCATACCGAACTGATGGCAACGATATGCTCTCCTGTTGATGAATTTTTTGAAAAAAAAATACCGCATGCAAACACCAATGGAATGCAAATTTTGTTTGTCTCTTTCCTCGAAATGCGCTGTCTTTTGACAGCAAAGTGATTACTCTCGTTGCGATTCATTAAACGCGTACTCGCTGAATGAGCGTCAATTACATCAACGAGATGCAGCGTATAAATGTCTCGCGTGCAAGCGTAACGTAATGATCTTTAACTTTCATTTGCAGATAGACAATGGTTAATATTTGTAAAGCTGTTGCGAATCGAATGTATGAATCATAATTATTTATTCGCTCAAAATATTCTTACTTTAGTGACATTGTGTGTCAAGTTTGACCTCTTTGTATATTTGTAACATTTTCAGAGATAATTAATTCGGAATAATTAAACTCAGAATGTGTAACATCTAATTCATTTGACAAGTTTATAATCAACGTTTGGACCGAAAAATAATCTTGATTTATTAAAAAGCACTTATTAACAGAAATGACGATAATGATGGAAAATCATTATTATTTGTTATTATTATTATAATTCGATAGTATAATATTACTCATGTAATACAATTGCAATTTTATCGTTAAATTCGGCTAGAGAACACGCAAATTGCTTTCACCATCATTCATCTGCGATTGCAGATAAAAAGATTCGTCCGACAAGACTCCACCTTGGCCGGACTAAGCCATCGCGCTACGCCCTTAATAAGGAAAAATAAGCGGAAAGACGAAAGTTCGAAGATACGAGAGAGGCCCGTTAATGATTTACCACGGCTTTATAACCGCGAATTCATTGCGCACTGCCGCCGCAGATGTGAGAGAGAATCTTGCCGAAAGAAAAAGAAAAGAGAGAGGGAGAAAAAAAGAGAGAGAGAGAAGAGAAAGGGAGACCACCGAGCGCCACGCCCCCGACTTCTCATCTTTTACGCGTCTCATCTCATGACGTTAGTACGTGAAAGCCCTTTTGAGCTGGGCCCCAAACGCCCCATACGACGACGACGAGGAGCGTTTTGGGGAATCCTTTTTCCCTTTTTGTTCCCTGGAATGTGTTAACCCTGAAGCAAGGCTCGCATTCGGCGCACGATGTATCTGTCGGATATATGTATCGGAGAGATTTAACTTTGGGACTATTCCGAGAATTTTTCAGAGTAAAGAAAAATGCGCTGTCTTTTGATAGCAATAATATTTTGCGTTTATATATTCTTATATATACTTTTATTACATAACAGTTTAATTGTATTAACTGTGTAAATCGCAGAATTTTCTCTTTCTCTCTTTCTCTTGTATAGGCATACTAAGGATAAATCGCATGTTAATACTGCTTTGATGATAAAGTCAGAATAGATGAAGAAAGAAAATAGTAATCATGTTTTCTCTTTTATTCATTTTTATTGAATGACTTTATTTTTTCCTCTAAAAAATTATTAATAATAACTGATTTTTTAACAATTTAAATATTATGAAAAGGTTTACTATTAAGAAAAAAACCTTGAAAGCGATTTGTGTACTATACGTTATAATAATCTGACATAACTAAAGCAGAGCAAATATTGTTATTCCATTTAGTTTACATACAAGTAGTAAAATTTCTCATCACGGGAGAGATCTACCGCAATATCAACACTAACGCGAAATATTGTGCTTTTAGAGGATAATTTCCGAAAACCATGATCTTCGATCGACGGTCTCAAGCCAAGGGGACATAGTGCGCTTAATAATAACGCATAGAAGAGCATATCGGGTAGAAAGCAGAACAGTGGATGACGTAGGGAGAGAGAAAGAAGGACCAGGCAGAGGAAGATGAAACGTGACAGACAGAGAGAGGATATGAGAGAGAGAGAGAGAGAAACTTGCTTGGAACCAAGCTTGGACTTTGATGTACTGTCAGGCAGACATCGTAAACGCATTAGTTCCCGGTATATGCCGCGTTCGTGTATGTTCCTACCCCCCGTGCGATTCCGTTATAGACATTACCTTCCTATCCGTCTCGCTCGTCGGTGTCCGTCTCTGTGCGCATAGAAATACATATACGAGTTCGTGGGAGCCGTGCACAGAGAGATGAAGAGACGGACATGCGGTTTTGGTTCCACACACAACAAGACCTCGGTACATACTATGCGCGGATAGGCGGTGCACGGAGCGAGAATGAAGTCAGACACGAAAGGTGATCGATGTTAGATTATAATGCGGATGGTACGCGTATCTCTCTCTCTCTCTCTCTCTCTTTCTCGAGAATGATAAAGAATGTCTGGCTAACAAGACTAATATTGGTTATGTCGATTGATAGCGTCTATAGTTCCGCGAGACAATGCAAATATAATTAATACATGAACGTATAAACTTATTTTGAAATCAATAAAACTCATTTTTCATTCGATGAAAAATCCAAAAAATTTTTAAAAAATTATGTTTCAGTTTCCGAAAAAGACAAAAAAGAATATGGTTTTAATACTCATATTTCTAAATAATTCTCGCGTAAATCTCGATTCTTGTTATCGCGTTTATTGCAGTCGAGATGGCAAAGCGGAGGTTAATCACGATAGCAGATTTTTTACCGTTCCCAATGGTTGTTACCGCTCTCTTCAGCGTATGAAGCCGATGCTTAGACACGATACGTAGGCAGATATCTCTCACATGGAACGTAGCGAGATTCGGTACCTTGTCGATCCACCGAAAACACGCGATACCATCAGAGATAGGAAAAAAATTATGTATTAGCTCATATTCGATGATTATCAGTTTCATAGCAATTAGGTGGTTCAGTACTAAACATTTTACATCCGTGTTCCGCTGTGTGTTGCGAGATTACCCAGAGTAGCCTCGTAATAAGATGGAACGGACATAATAGCCACAGAGATGTATGTATAACGTGAGTAGAAGATATAATGCAATCTCGCCACACATCATGTAGAGGAACGGATGTGAAGAACGCGAGGGCATATTCGGTTATGAGAGAGAGGCGATCGATGCTAGATTATAAACGCGACCGCTACGAGCCGCGCTACGGGAATCGTTAAATAATGTTCGGCTAACAAGGCTAACACGGGCCTCCTCCTCGCAGAACGATAGAGATACGCGTGCGCGACGTATCGTTCGGGAAATAACGATTGTACCTATAATAGATATCGAAAAGGATGATTCCGGCGCAACCCCCCGCGTGACTTTCCACCTGGGTGCGCGAGAGGTCACGTCAATCAGCGTGGATGCTGATCACCGTCTGCGATCGCCAAAGGTGATTTGATAAAGTGCTTGTTACTTACGTGACGTTACTCGCTGGTCACCACGCATCTATTCAAATATAGAATGGATCGACCAATATCCGATATCAGTAGTACATTTCAAACACGGACTATCGAAAATAAAATCGAAAATAAAATCAAATTTTTATTTAAACAAAATATTATCTGAAAATTTAATAAAACATTATTAAATGTTTAATAAAACATTTTAATAAAACATTATTATTATTAAATGTTTAAATCATTAAACTATATAAATAAAATTAATGGATGGAACGTTTATAAAATTTGTGAAAATTACTGTTTTATTCATAGATATAGTCAGAACTTGAATGACGTGAACTAGGAAGCCTCGCTGAGGTCGCCGAAGGTTTTTTCGCGTACCATAACGGGATATATATATATATATATATATATATATATATATATATATACACATGTATAATAAAATACTTTATAATTAGTACGATATCCTCTCTCAAAGTTCGTGCTAAGCACACATACAGCGAAGTATTTCTTATAATCATTAAATTGAACACGCCATAACGCTGGGAAACGTATTGTATGTTGAATTGTGGCGTGATAAGGTCAACGTTTAATTGGAGGATCTTCTGACCTCGGTTGCGACTTCGAACTTCGTGTACAGTCACGCATCAATCAATGATGATGGACAACGACGATTCGATTCATCCGCGTTCCACAAAGCCGAGTCTCTATCGTCAGTATTTCCTATGTGTCACATAACTATGAGACACTGGCGTATTGTGGCATCGTGATTTATCGCCCGAAGCTTCTTAGAACTGTGCGAAATCACGCTATAATATTATGATATTACTTTATATAAAAGCGTTTAAATAAATAAAATTATTAAGCGCAGTTATAATCCAGAATTAATAGTTTGTTTTTTATTTTATTATTTTAAATTAATAGTTTGTCGATCTCGTTTAATCTCTTCAAAAATTTATATTAAATTGTCAATCAATAAAACGACATAGAAACGTTTATATTAATGTCTTCGAGACATTTATACAATAATCCGCAACTATGACGTATCGATTTGAAACGAAGCGTTTTGCAATTTGTTCGTGAGTTCATCGCAAAGATTGCGCGTTGATCAATGACTGTAGACGACAACGCGATTTATTCGAGTTCAACGGAGTCACATTCATCGAATCCTCTGATTATTAATTTATCTGTGTTATAAAGTTGGAAAAATATCAAAGTCGAATAGGAATGACTTGACATATATCATTGGCTGAACGAGGTATTTCGTGAGCCACGCGAGAACGAGAAGTCGTCGTATCGATCAATGATTATGGGCGATGAAGACGTGATCTGCGTGATCTCGATGTGGTCGATATTGATTCTTCGATTCGTTAACAGTTAACTATCCAAGCATTTGTATGGGGCTCTGTGTTGCGTTATTACGGTATGTGAGTCATCGCGAGGTGAAGATTTATTCGCCTGCACGTCGGCGAGATTCAAACGTATCTATAAAAGGTAGAGACCAATAACGGTAACTAGCTGTATTATTTTTTATATATATATATATATATAAAAAATAATAATTATTTATATATATATATATATAAATATACTGTTTATTCGTATGTGCGGGGATATATATATACGTTGAATATGGCTGACGTGCGTAGAAAAATTCAGGCGCGATGATATATATGGTAATAAAGGATAAGAGCGATAAATGTGGATAGTATGTAGATGAATCAATATCGATCACATCGAGATCACGCAGATCACGTCTTCATCGCCCATAATCTTGATCGATACGACGACTTCTCGTTCTCGCGTGGCTCACGAAATACCTCGTTCAGCCAATGATATATGTCAAGTCATTCCTATTCGACTTTGATATTTTTCCAACTTTATAACACAGATAAATTAATAATCAGAGGATTCGATGAATGTGACTCCGTTGAACTCGAATAAATCGCGTTGTCGTCTACAGTATTGTCAACGCGCAATCTTTGCGATGAACTCACGAACAAATTGCAAAAACGCTTCGTTTCAAATCGATACGTCATAGTTGCGGATTATTGTATAAATGTCTCGAAGACATTAATATAAAGGTATGATTGAAATTATATATATTTTTGAAAGAGATTAAGGGAAATATAATTAAATAATATAAATATATATATTATATATATGTGCTTAATAATTTTATTTATTTAAACGCTTTTATATAAAGTATATATCATATATATATATAGGGGTTGGGGGGGGGGTGTGGGAAATACTGACGATAGGACTCGGCTTTGTGGAACGCGGATGAATCGAATCGTCGTTGTCCATCATCATTGATTGGGGGGGGGGGTGGGGGGGGGATGTTATATGATTATATAGAATAGTGTATGTGTGCTTAGACGAACTTTGAGAGAGGATATGTATAATTATAAAGTATTTTATTATACATGTGTATATATATATATATATATATATCTTTATTTGGTACGCGAAAAAACCTTCGGCGACCTCAGCGAGGCTTCCTAGTTCACGTCATTCAAGTTCTGACTATATCTATGAATAAAACAGTAATTTTCACAAATTTTATAAACGTTCCATCCATTAATTTTATTTATATAGTTTAATGATTTAAACATTTAATAATAATAATGTTTTATTAAAATGTTTTATTAAACATTTATAATGTTTTATTAAATTTTCAGATAATATTTTGTTTAAATAAAAATTTGATTTTATTTTCGATTTTATTTTCGATAGTCCGTGTTTGAAATGTACTACTGATATCGGATATTGGTCGATCCATTCTATATTTGAATAGATGCGTGGTGACCAGCGAGTAACGTCACGTAAGTAACAAGCACTTTATCAAATCACCTTTGGCGATCGCAGACGGTGATCAGCATCCACGCTGATTGACGTGACCTCTCGCGCACCCAGGTGGAAAGTCACGCGGGGGGTTGCGCCGGAATCATCCTTTTCGATATCTATTATAGGTACAATCGTTATTTCCCGGACGATACGTCGCGCACGCGTATCTCTATCGTTCTGCGAGGAGGAGGCCCGTGTTAGCCTTGTTAGCCGAACATTATTTAACGATTCCGGTAGCGCGGCTCGTAGCGGTCGCGTTTATAATCTAGCATCGATCGCCTCTCTCTCATAACCGAATATGCCCTCGCGTTCTTCACATCCGTTCCTCTACATGATGTGTGGCGAGATTGCATTATATCTTCTACTCACGTTATACATACATCTCTGTGGCTATTATGTCCGTTCCATCTTATTACGAGGCTACTCTGGGTAATCTCGCAACACACAGCGGAACACGGATGTAAAATGTTTAGTACTGAACCACCCTAATTGCTATGAAACTGATAATCATCGAATATGAGCTAATACATAATTTTTTCCTATTGCGTGTTTTCGGTGGATCGACAAGGTACCGAATCTCGCTACGTTCCATGTGAGAGATATCTGCCTACGTATCGTGTCTAAGCATCGGCTTCATACGCTGAAGAGAGCGGTAACAACCATTGGGAACGGTAAAAAATCTGCTATCGTGATTAACCTGGCCATCTCGACTGCAATAAACGCGATAACAAGAATCGAGATTTAGGAGAATTATTTAGAAATATGAGTATTAAAACAATTTTAACTGAAACTAATTTTTTAAAATTTTTTGGATTTTTCATCGAATGAAAAATGAGTTTTATTGATTTCAAAATAAGTTTATACGTTCATGTATTAATTATATTTGCATTGTCTCGCGGAACTATAGACGCTATCAATCGACATAACCAATATTAGTCTTGTTAGCCAGACATTCTTTATCATTCTCGAGAAAGAGAGAGAGAGAGAGAGAGATACGCGTACCATCCGCATTATAATCTAACATCGATCACCTTTCGTGTCTGACTTCATTCTCGCTCCGCCTATCCGCGCATAGTATGTACCGAGGTCTTGTTGTGTGTGAACCAAAACCGCATGTCCGTCTCTTCATCTCTCTGTGCACGGCTCCCACGAACTCGTATATGTATTTCTATGCGCACAGAGACGGACACCGACGAGCGAGACGGATAGGAAGGTAATGTCTATAACGGAATCGCACGGGGTAGGAACATACACGAACGCGGCATATACTGGGAACTAATGCGTTTACGATGTCTGCCTGACAGTACATCAAAGTCCAAGCTTGGTTCCAAGCAAGTTTCTCTCTCTCTCTCTCTCTATCCCCTCTCTCTGTCTGTCACGTTTCATCTTCCTCTGCCTGGTCCTTCTTCTCTCTCTCCCTCGTCATCCACTGTTCTGCTTTCTACCCGATTGCTCTTCTACGCGTTATTATTGCGCACTATGTCCCCTTGGCTTGAGACCGTCGATCGAGATCATGGTTTTCGGAAATTATCCTCTAAAAGCACAATATTTCGCGTTAGTGTTAGTTGATATTGCGGTAGATCTCTCCCGTGATGAGAAATTTTACTACTTGTATGTAAACTAAATGGAATAACAATATTTGCTCTGCTTTAGTTATGTCAGATTATTATAACGTATAGTACACAAATCGCTTTATTTCATAATTTTAAATTGTTAAAAAATCAGTTATTATTATAATTTTTGGTGTCATTTAATAAAGGGAATGATTACTATTTTCTTTCTTCATTATTCTGATTTATCTCAAAGCAGTTTAACATGCGATTTATCCTTAGTTGCCTATACAAGAGAAAGAGAGAAAGAGAAAATTTTAGTTAATACAATTAAACTTATTAATAAAAGTATATATAATATATAAACGCAAAATATTATTGCTATCAAAAGACAGCGCATTTTTCTTTACTCTGAAAATTCTCGGAATAGTCCCAAATTAAATCTCTCCGATACATATACGAAATATAATAGAATTCAGGCTTCACGTACTAACGTCATGAGATGAGACGCGTAAAAGATGAGAAGTCGGGGGCGTGGCGCTCGGTGGTCTCCCTTTCTCTTCTCTCTCTCTCTTTTTTCTCCTCTCTCTTTTCTTTTCCTTTCGGCAAGATTCTCTCTCACATCTGTGCGGCAGTGCGCAATGAATTCGCGGTTATAAAGCCTGTGGTAAATCATTAACGGGCTCTCTCGTATCTTCGAACTTTCGTCTTTCCGCTTATTTTTCCTTATTAAGGGCGTAGGCGATGGCTTAGTCCGGGCTGTGGTGGGAGTCTTGTCGGACGAATCTTTTTATCTGCAATCGCAGATGAATGATGGTGAAAGCAATTTGCGTGTTCTCTAGCCGAATTTAACGATAAAATTGCAATTACAAATAAATTTCAATATTATTCCGAATTAATTATCTTGAAAATGTTACAAATATACAAAGAGGTCAAACTTGACACACAATGTCACTAAAGTAAGAATATTTTGAGCGAATAAATAATTATGATTCATACATTCGATTCGCAACAGCTTTACAAATATTAACCATTGTCTATCTGCAAATGAAAGTTAAAGATCATTACGTTACGCTTGCACGCGAGACATTTATACGCTGCATCTCGTTGATGTAATTGACGCTCATTCAGCGAGTACGCGTTTAATGAATCGCAACGAGAGTAATCACTTTGCTGTCAAAAGACAGCGCATTTCTGAGGAAAGAGACAAACAAAATTTGCATTCCATTGGTGTTTGCATGCGGTATTTTTTTTTTCAAAAAATTCATCAACAGGAGAGCATATCGTTGCCATCAGTTCGGTATGCACGCCTGCGCATGCACGACTATATATGATCGTGATGTACAAGGTGTTGCGAGTAAACGGTCGACAAACCGGCCGAGAGCCGAGAGGATAAATGAACGAAATTTCGGCACTTGTGGTATGCCTCGATTCATACGTATACGTATGCTCGCCCGTACACGCAAGCTCGGCCGCAATGTTTACACGTGTACCGTTTCTTCTTTGAGAAGGAGGAACAGAAGAAAAGCAATGAGACAGGACGAACATGTCGGGCGCGTTAAGTAGCGCGGCTCGTTAATTAAGCGATTGCGTCACTCTCGCGAAGTTTGTTTTCGGCGTGAAATATCTCGCGGGACGTTATTCGAGCGAGTCTGTTGCTCTCCCTCTCGCCCTTCGAGGGTGCAGTCCCGTCCGGATTAAATTGAGAAATATGTCGCATGGCATAAAAAATAATTGGAGCGATCTTTCTCCGGGATGTAAACGCGCGGCCCGATGAGATCGGTCGGATTCCTTTCGGAACGAAACCGGCGACGAATGGGTGCGATCGTTCGTGGATATCAGATCAGATCCGTGTGAGTTGTGGAATTTCGGCCGGTGAGTTGGATTTAAAACTGAAGGACGGTATAGCCCATATTTCTCGAACCCGCATGATCGCGGTTAAAAAAATTTGGCTCCCAGTGGACGCAGGTTCCCTCTTAGCGTTTAAATATCTCAAACGGTCACCAGCGCTACACGTTATCTCGATTAATAAATCTCGCGGAAAGTTGTTTTTTGCGCGTGTGAAACGCGCGATGCACTTACACAAACACGTATACACGCACACATCCCGCCTGCGTCATCCTATAATCTTCCAATTTTCTACCATGCCGATTAAAAATATTAATCGCCGCCGGTCCTGTTCTCCTTTATTTATTCAATGCGGCCCGCGCGCGTAAATAAGAACAAATAACGGGCGACATCATGTCGCTTCGAAATTCCGCCCAGCTCCTTATCGACGAACGGACCGTGTCCAGAGGTACCAATTGCATCCATTACCGCGTCGCGCGAGCCGCTTGATCGCAAACCTGCAAGAGCAAGGTCGTCGTAACACTTCGAACGATCCGTCAGTCAAGCGAGCACGCACTTATACACGTAGACACGTGAAAACATGGAGCCAGTAGCATCTAATATAAAAGATACGAACGCCGTCCACAATGGTATGTACATATTTAGCACCTGGTCGCCCTGATCTGATCTATCTTTAAGGCAAATTTGTCCACAGTTTGCTTCTAATGATCATCTTGATGATTCAAGCAAAGTGACTACAAATTGATAAGAATAGAAGAAGCTCCCTCCAATAAAGGCATGAGACATAAAGATTAAATATCAAAAATAAAAATTTCAGATTAAGCTATTTTCCTCAGCAATATTTCTACAAGTATGATACTTTTTTATCTATAGATATGACATTTTATTAGTCATCTACAACAGAGCTCTTTTCATATTTTTATTCTGGATGACTCGCATTTTTCATCGAGCGCGAATTATCATTTATGTGAAAATTTTTACATGTGAATTTTTTACATTTTTTGTTAATATGTTATTTTTTTTCAATGAATCATTCATTCGCCAAAAGGAAACCATATAAATTCTCCTTTACCAACTTCCCTTTCTATCGCCCTTTTATACTGTCCGATTACTAGCTCGATTAACCGACATTTAAGTCGAAATGCTTATAGTGGAAGACGGGAGGCTGCACGAGAAAGCGAATAGAAGATCCGTATCGCAGTCTTGTTGGGCCGAATGAAGAAATGTAAACGTCAATTAATTACATTTTATTGATACATTTACGTCGTGTATTCGCGCATCTGTTTTCTACTGACCACGATCGATGGACTGCATCCGGAGGATAGGCTCCTTCTTGTCAGTACGTGTACTTATATCGTTGAGCAAAGGGGAGGTTTTGCTTCTCGTAAACCTAATCCACTCGTCGTTCTCCGTTAATGACGCGAAGAGATCGCGAAATCGAGATAGAATCGATCGCGTCCGGCCGACAGACACGGAGTTGTTAATCGTGCGAAAACGATCGTGCCTTAATCGGCATGTCGGCGACGATCGCGATACGAATGTAATCTGGCGAGGATCGCGAAAAAGCATGGTGATCAGCGAGTAATGTTGCCGCATTATTCGCGCAAAGCTGCGACTCGAAGCACCCGATGCGCTCCGATTTAAATACCGATCAAGTCGAGATTGATTTGTACCAATTATCATGTACTTATAATCAATAATGTTCTTCATATGCAATACATTATAAATAGTGTAGATTGGAAAACAAACGAAATAATTAGATAGAGTATAATATTCTCGACGCAAATATATATTTGTTTTTTTTTCTCTATATCTATGTTATTATAGATTTATTTCGCGAAAAAAATTTAGTCAAATTGACATGATCCATAAGTTTTATAAAAAAATTACTTCACGTTTTATAAGTATAAATCTTATAAATTTTGACATTAACATTTTCGCCTCTACGCTGTTTAAATACGCTTCGTTGAGTGATCTTTGCAGGCTGTAATAATGGGGTTCTACCCTCCGTCAAACGAGCAGACGTGATAATTCCATTTTCCTCACCCACGCGTGAAGAGTGGGATGTGTCGGAGGTGTTAAGCGAACCTAATAATTCTATAGAGAATCAGAAATGCGGCGTATGAGTGCGATAAGCACGCAACGCCCCGATCCGGTGCGGCGAACGCGCTGCGCTTATGCAATAAAATAATGCGCGTTGCATTTCATCGTGCAAGTACCACGGCGTTATCGAAGGGAATAAATGCTCGTGTAACGTGTCAGTCAAGAAACGGTGCGAGTCGCCCGTAATAATAACGTAACAACGAAGAATCCGTAACAATGTCGAGATGGTAGTGACGGCGGCGGCGGCGGCCTCCTATAATTGGAGGATGAACTTTCCGCGGGATAATTAGACGTTGCCACCTCGAGTAACCACGGGGATACGGAATGGTGCGAGAACTCAGATGGCAGGCACGCGCACATACGCACGAGCGTATTTCGTACGTGTAAGTACTGATGAAACCGATGCGAGCACGAGGGATGTCGGTCATCAACCGAGAAGCATCATCGCTGGATAACTCCTCCGTTTCCATCCCCTTCCTCTTTAGGGGCGCTCCTCTCGGAAAGGAAGCCGACGAACATCGCGAGTCCGAGCCCCTCGAGCCGCGGACTTAAGATCTTTCCGCACAGGCATCTACGTAACGGATAATATGACTTATACTGCTTTTCCCGCCCACTATAGAGTAATCGTGCCTGTCACGCCTTTTTTCGCAAAAGGCTACTGTATGCGTGTCTCGGGACATTTCAATCGGCGAATTTCGCGCGAGGAATTTCGTTCCAATCTCTTCGTTGGATTTTTAGTTTTATTCGTGACATGTTTTGAATCGCTTTTATGATAATTATCCTAAGAATAATTTAGGAACCTTAATTGGATTTTTGTCTTTTAATATCTTGTGAGTCAAGATAATTACTATTTCAAAAGGATAATTTTCAATTAATTTAATGTTAAACGTGAATCGTGATGTTAAACGTTGTAATATGATATGTAATACATTTATTAATTATTATTAGCAATTGTCAGAAGCTGATAAAACATGGCTCTACATTTCACGGCCCTATTTTAACACAATTTCTGATAGATTATTTTAATTTTATGAACATTAAATTATTTTCTAAGAAAAAAAAAAAGGGGGGGGGGGGGGGGGGGGGGGGGGGGGGGGGGGGGGGGGGGGGGGGGGGGGGGGGGGGGGGGGGGGGGGGGGGGGGGGGGGGGAATCTCCTCCGTTCGCCGCTACAGTTCCGCGATTATCTCCGCTTTCCTGCCATAGGATCTCTCGTTGTGGCGGCTCCGTTATCTATGATACTTTGTTATCTTGCATCATCTGGTCGCAGCGTATGGCTCCAAAGATTACGAGTTCGCAAAATGGGTGCGTTTCTAATGTTGCAAAATCGTGACAAGAACTGATATTGTCACTGTGATTATTATCACAATCGTTGAGCTGCAGATTATTTTTATGTATTTATTTTTTTAAACGCTATTCGTTTACTTCGAAATAAATTCGTTCTTTACTGAATGTTTCGCCTTTAAATATTTTATATAAAATATGAGCTGCTTAAATGTGTATAAACATAATGTTTATATTTCATATTTTATATCAATATTTAAAATAAATATTAATATAAATATAAATATTATGAAAGAAGTATGAAGAAATAGTGCATATACGTAAATCATTAACATCATTGCTGATAATATATACAAGTATTAAAACTAATAAAATATCGATTAAATCGCCGGAAATTTGTATGTCGTAGCCATTCATGAAGTAGAAAAATAAAACCGCGCGCGGCAATATGGGAAATAATCGCGATACAAAGTCAAGTAACAAATTTTTCTACCTACTTGTCCCTATTTATTTACTTCCATTCGCGCGGTCCATTTCCCGGTCGGTTTACGGCGGCGCTTGTGCGCGAGAATTATCATAGATGCGCGCGCGTTAAAGAACGCAGATGGAATTCTACGATAAAAGGAGACTTCAAACGGCGGCGTATTCACGAGATCGGAGAGAAAAATTGCGATGATCCCGCGATTTCTGTCTCTCTTCGTTAGTGCGGCAGAAAACGTGGGAGATTGTACGAACTACGTATTGATATTTACTCACTGTAACGCACCCCGGCTGAGAAATGCCCATTGAAATCTCGCGTCCAGGTCTCCTCCCGGAGAAGTCGGTGCGAGCGAGACAAGGACGATACGAGGCCAGAAGGGGAAGGAACAGGGTGAAGGAACGGGCCGAGATAAGCAGGCTAAACGGAACAATTGATGATAGCGAGCCGTCACGAGCGTACTTCCGAGGCCCGACGGAGACGGGTCCGCGGTCTTTGTGGGGTGTCTCACGACCGCGAACGGACCTGTGACCCCAATCGTCGGGGCCGCTCTCGGTCGCGAAAAAAAAGACGCCCGTCCCGATGGATATCTTAATGCCGTTGTGTGTATGGGTGTTCGGTATGTCGCGGTTCATCGCGGACTTGAATCGACGCCCCGCACGGCGCCGGTATGGAAATGCAGTCTCGGCCAGGGTCACGGCGCTTCTCGGCAATGACTCGAATCGAGAGGCTTAGAGCACTCGAGGAATGCGAAACGCAGCCCGAGAGCCTCGCGGAGAAAATCCGAGGGAGAGAGCGAGGAACGGAGAGAGAAATTTCTTCTCGGCAACTGGCGGTTGAGGAAACCACTCGGGACGTCATAGTGCCGTTGCGAACTCCAACGTGATCGACGAACCAACATTACGGCGCGGTCATGGATATGGAAATGCACTCGCGGGACGTTACGGTACCTTCTCGTCGACCTCCTCGTCGGAATCGTGGTTACGGAATGGTGCTCTTTGGGAAGAGACTCGATGAGGTGCGAGTCCGGGCTACGAATCGAAGACACGACACACGACGTCGACGATTGAGCCTGACAAACAGTTAACCCTTTGGGGCTCGACGGTTTCATCGTCGAGACCGCGGCCGTTTGAAGTTCCGGTCCGTGCGGTGCGTTGCTACCTTCGATCGAAAAAGGATTTCAAACAGATAGTTCCCTCCTTTGAAGTCCCAGCGCGTACGATCCAATCCCAGTCGGTCCCGAAACTGAACTTTGTTCAAAGACAAACTTCGTGTGAGAACGATTCGCGAATGTGAAAGTGGCGGGATTTAAAGAAAGGGGTTAAATATCGCGCGCCGCGTACGATTTATTCGCGGCTTCACGCACGACAGGATCATGCGATCCTTATCAAACCGCGAGTAGTTGATTTTTTCCTATCTATCACCCGCGCAGTTTATTCTTTTTCAAGTCTCCGCCGCTCCCGAATGCATTATTATCGGGACGATCTCGATCAGATTGCCGCCGTCCTTGATCTTCCAGCGCGCTGGGGTACTCACTTCATTCTCTTCGTCCTCTTCGTTCCTTTTCTCTCATTCGGGTCCCGTCTTTTCTCGCAGGCAGTCTGAAAATCGGGTACGGGACTTAAGGTGCCGGCGCGGCCAAACGCGCGCTCGAACGAATCGATGAAAAATAACACCCGTCCCAGTCCGAGACTGCCAAGATCGTAAACGCACCGCGAATGATATAGTATGTAGGAAAGGGTCCTGTGGATCTATGGCAGGACGACGGAGAACGTATAACATGAGATATATATTTCAGCATCTCGTAAACAGGTTGCGCACGGCTACAACGAAAACAACCGGAAAAGAAATAGAGAGAGAAGCGTTTACTATAATAATAATATATTACATCCTAAGGCAAACTCGGAAAAATTTAAGAATTTGTAGTAAATATGAGATGATTTTATGAAAACATTATGTTTACAATTAAAGAGCTCATTAAATATTTAAATTAAGATTTAATAAAGTTGAGTGAAAATGATTTGAGTATCGACATATAAATTTTTTTAACGAGTGCTAGGATTAAGATTTGCGATTTGTCGCAGATGACAGAAGATATTGTTTTTATCTTAAGTGAAATAAGATTGCGAACTTTCTGATTTCGAGCTAAGAGACTGAGAAAAATGGGGAGTCGGTCTCGGTTAGAAGCGCACAGTTTGGTTTATAGCTGCACGTCCGGATGACAATGTCCACGCGGCTTTAAATCTCTCCCTCTTTGCCTCCCTCTGTCGCGCCGAGTCGTAGCGGTGGTTCTTTTTTTTCTTCACATTGTTCTTTTTGCCTTTGCATTATATCATATTCCATTCCTTCCGCCGTGCGTTCCCGAGTGTTGCGTCGTCCCGCCTTCTCTTCGCCTGCTGTAACTTCTTCTTCTTCTTCTGTTGCCTCCTTCTCGTCTGCGATGACCTTTTATTTCCTTTCTCAATTTTTTGTTCTTTATGCATTTCTGCGTCCCCTCTCGACGCAGAAAGACTACGCATATAACTCGCGACGGGAACAACGACAGCATGTACCAGCGTGGAAAACGAATGTTTATGTACCGATAATTCGAAAGAAAACGACAGCTTATATCCCGATCAAGTAAACCAGAGAAGGACTTTTCAATCGGATTTCTCTGCGCCATGAATCATTTCCTCACTTACGAGAAATATCCCTTTTCTGTCCTTTGGGTTATTCGCTTTACCTCACGTGCATCATGCAGAGCGAAGAGGCCCGGTTTTACGATCGCAACCCGTTAATTCAGCGGTCCCGAGGCAGTGCTCGGCCAAGAGATTTACAGTGGTGCTTTGGAGAGTCCTGTCCCGCGTGTGGACGTGCCTATGAACTCGAGCTCGCTATCCGCTCTTTACCAACTCTGTCCTCTCCAGCCGGCACCTCAGTCGATTCTCCGACACCTTCCATCTCTCGCGTCCTACGACGGCTTGTTGCGCGTGAATCGATGACCTCCCTCACTCTAGTATGACAAATGTTATCCCCGATAATAAACGTCGTTAGTTTAGGCGCCATGATTCATGACGCCGTGGGCATAAGTCGGCGCGAGTGCTCCTCCGAAGGACCGCGCTGGGCTTACTTTATTTGCGGTTTAATTTTATGTGCTCCTCCGAGGAACCATCTCAATTATCTCGCGCTCATGCCCGGTCTTCTTGTCATGAAATTTGCAGAAGCAATTCTTTATGGTCGACCAACGACGCGCACCGTGGAACACGTGTTTTTCATGGACTTATAAATAAAAAGATAACAATCGCGTGAATTTGTCCGAAGTCGGTCAATTATATTGACAATTTTTTATTACGCTCGAAATGAAATGTTCGTGTCAGTGTACGTCGGATCCCTTCCGTGCCGCAGCTCATTGAATCAGAGCTGACTATGTGGGACACCGGACAACACAGCGCATCGTGTCACTCTTCGCGTCCCTTATTATCCCCGACGAGATAGTACATTCACGATTGTATTAATCATAGACGATGCAGCGTGGATCCGGCAGACACGACCTCTCGGGACTGAGACCTTATCTACACGGCCCTAAAGACTCCCGTCCCTTTCCCTTCCGTGTCTGATATTCCGCCGGCAGATCGATTATCTCATGGGAACATGGGACACGGTATATCGTCTCTTTGAGGGTTTCATCATTTCTCCGCGGACCGACGAGTAACCGATTTGTCAACGTATAATCCACCGTGCGTTTCGGGAATCGTATTTTCCAGGTAATTAATACGTCTTCCCGTGTGGCGAACGTCAGCTATTTGTAAAAATAGAGACGTGCTTGTTCAATCCTCATTTACCCTTCTGTGTTTGGTGATAAATTAATAATAACTGTCAAGATGTTATCGCATTACATTCTTTTTATAGATAATAAACAACGCAGCGAAGAGATGGTAGAGATGGTAATAATTTTTCAATTTAAGCGACGAGGACGGACTCTATTCGGTTAATCGTGATAACAGTAACCCTGAAATTGGGAATTATAAACGTACTTAATTTCGCGACAACTTTATTCCCTGTCATAAATTTAACCTTACGTCATCGTAAGAATGCAACAGTTTATAAAATGCGTTGTTGGGTAGAGATCCGGTCATCGCCCGTCTATCTTCCCAGACGAGACTCGCCACGATAGAAATGTTCGGAATCCGTTGACGTGATTATCTTTCCCATCGCCCAGAGCTCGCGCAATCGCCGACCAGATAATTACGCTATAAATCAGCTGATAAATAGACTCCCGCGCGAGCGCGCGTGTCACGACGTCGTCGACCATCACTATGCGTCGTTCTTCGCTGTCACCGCATAGTAGAAGTTCGCAATTAGTACGTTGGCAAGAATTTTACTACCAACGTTCCGCGGACAATGAACTTCGCAGTACATTCGAGCCTCGCTCAAGCGTCTCTTTAATCTCTCGAGTAAATGCGGCGAACGTAAATAGGAACGGTTTCACTTAATCATCGCGTTCCGAAGAAGTCGGAAAAAGATTTATTTCGAAATCCTTGTATCTTCTGGAACTGAATGCTTCCTGCAAATATGACTTTCGTCCTTGTCGACGCAACCGAGTTGTTCCGTGTTTAAACCGAGCTATTATAGAACATTTCAAAGACTTGATATCGAAGAAGTACCGAAGAGGTACCGATAGATGTACCATTTGAACGAAAAAGAGCGAAACGGAAGATGGAAGATCACGGTAAACGACGAGAGTGAGAAAAAGAGGGATGCCGGCGCGCAGAAAGAGAGAACATCGGCTGGAGAGAGGAGTGTACATTCTTAGTTATCTGATCAGAGACTTAAGGCTACTTTGAATGAGATGAATGCCTTTACGTGTCTCTTCTTGCGCGCGCTTACCTAGGCACATACATTCGCTCTTTCATTTCAAGCAGTCCTGCCCTTTCTGGGTGGCTGCCCTTTCTCCGTACAACTACCGTATCTATCACTTTTTCTACTCTTTCTCTTCCCTATCTTGTTTGGTTTATGAGCCTTTATAACTCGTGATTTAAATTTTTCACATGTGTAAAAATTTTGCAAGAGCGTATCTTGGTTTTTAGCAATGAATTCTTGCGAGTCTTATATCGATAAAATATGCTTTGATGAGAAAATTATTCAATCAAAAATTCTGCGAAAATTATTATATTTATTCCAATTAATCTAATTATCTCTCATTAGAGAGCCATGATTCATTAAAAACGTCACGCGCTATGTGCTAACGTGCTAACTTGAAGCGCCATTTACCATATCTATATGATGTGATACTATCTGCGATGAGATGAGACACGTGAAACGCGACAAAGTGTCTCCGAGGACATCTCGGGATGAAAAAGATGAACAGAATGAACACTACTCTTCGCATAACGGATCAACGATTGGCGCTAATTTAACGAGGTATAAATACAGCTGGAGGGCGTGGAAGACTCGAGACGGAGGAAGCTGGAAAGACTTTGAGTAGGGTTCATAAGAAGGAGGAGGAGGAGGAGGAGAAAGATGACGAAGGGGGAAGGACGCGCTTTGGAGCCAGGCGGCGAGATAGAGGTGGTTGGACCGAAGGCTGGTTGGTTGTCAGTTCTGGAATGACAAGTTCATTTTATTAAGACGCCTGAAGCCGCATTATGGTCGTCACTAGTAAGTTCATGGACCTGCAGCCGACCGGAGTTACCCATATCCTCCGCGAAACGAAAACGTGTGCGTGCGTACGCACGTGTCCACGAACGTGAGCACGCATACCGATGCAACGATACGGTCCACGAACGGACAACCCAGGAACAGGAGGGAACATATATGAGTGCCGAGTGTGAACGGATATGCCGCCTTCTTTGATGTCTCCGTCTTCTCTCCCCAATGACGATGAAAAGAGAAACGACGACGACGAAGAGAGAGAAAGAAGAAAACCGTGACGACGAAAAACGCGACAAGAAATGTTACAATTTCTTCTCCTTTTTTTCGCGGTCTCTTTCTTTTTTTTTCTTTTTTCTTCAACTTTCTCTTAGCTATTCCTTAACTATTCACTTATTTTTTTCTTGCTCCAGTGTTCTAGGGGTAAACGAGATCAATTGAGAACTATTACGCTTTATAGCTTGAATGTGTTTCCACGACTTCTGCCGCTAACAACACTCGCTTATTTCCTTTTCTGGACATTTGCAAAATAAAAAAATTAGAAGGAAACTTTTCACCATGCAATTACCATGTTTTCTCGCTGAAAAAAGTTGCAGAACTATGAAATAACTACAAACATGATATATATATATATATATATATAAATATAAATATAAGATATTAAATAAATTTTTGTAAATGCTATTCAATTTGAAAATTGTATGTATTTATATTTTTCGTTAAATAAATTTTTGTAAATCTTCAAATATAAATAGATTATTAAAGTATTGTGAATTTTCGCACGCATTATATTCCCATGATCGCGCGTAAATAGACACTCGGAAGTTGAAGGGTTAAATGACATAGCGTTCAAGATTTCACGCCGTACCATTAGACATCTGTAGCCAATCGTCGGGGTACAATAATCCGTTATACCTTTCGGCGGGTCTATTCTCACGCGGTATTCATTACGCGAATGAAATATGCCGTTTTTACACCCGCTTTCTAAGTAACGTCATATCTCGCGAAATAATGCGACAATGCTTTAAAAAAATCTTAAGTGGATGCGAGGAAAAAATATAAGTTGTATGCGAAGAACTTTTGATAAAAGATCGCGATGAGCAAGATGACGACAGTACCAATTCAGTGCTTTCTTCTCTCTTTCTACTTTTTTTCTTTTTTTTCCGAATCTCTATCATGATACTTTACAAAAGAGATTTTTGTGATCCTTCTTGTATTTGATCGAATCACAGAAACATTTTTATCTTCGGATAAGGAAGCATAAGTCCGTTTTATTCTTCTTTTTCTTTTGTTAATCTCTTTAGAAGTCGGTAATAATAATTTGTCCAATAATTCGGTTAATCATTATACAACTGATATTTCACGAACATATCACATCCACATTCTGTAGACATTACATCGTGTTGTTTCAATATCTAAAACAACCGTGTCGTGTTCAAGCATGAGCAATCTCTGTCTGAATTATGCTATCGCATGATCACACAACATGATTAAAGCTTTGCTTGTATGTTTATAAATTTTTATTCATTCATTTTGACGTATAAGTATGTATGTATGTAATTGCGTCGTATAAGTGAATCTGTAAGACATCGTATAAGTAGCTTGCGCAAAATCGCTTTTCGTCGTTTTGAAATTATGTATGTATGTAAATGGATATTAATTACGAAAGATTGTATCCGAGACATCACCAACAACTAATTAGAGTGCAGAAATTGTACTTTTTAGCCTTTAGAAAACAAATACAGAGAAATCTGAAATACTTCGTCTGCCAGTTTTAATATTATTGCATTTGAGAGAAATATAGCTATACTAATTCAGTATCATGCTAATTAATTATTATGTCAATGCGATTTCCTAACTCTATAGGAGGAAGAAATTCTTCTCTGGAAACAGAAGACGATAAGAATATAAGAATTCGCAAAAGGCGAAGACGATTTCAAAGCCGATACAGGCGGAATTCTGTATGAGACTCTTCTTGAGAGATCTTTACATCTTTTACGACCGTACGGCATTTTTCTTTCGCACAATTTTCATCGATGGCCGTGATATTGTTGTTGTAGTCCTGAAACCGGTTTGCTCCCTAGCGAGTGTATCTGCGCACGGTCCTTTAACTTTTATCTCCTGCGTCGCTTCGCTTGCTACTGCGCTCGTAATACCAAATTTTTACATGTGTAAATTTTCTCGAAGGTATCTCCGCGTGTTCATACGTGCGAGATTTTTTAATACTACTATCGCACAAATACTACTATCGCAAATAATATTTAAATAAAAGTACCAGTACGTGCGGATGGAAAAAAAGTACTTTTAATGGAATAAACTTACATCTCGAGAAAAAATGTAACGATAAATTAAGGGACCGGTGTTGCATATACAGTGCTCATTTATGTATAATTAGATGTAAATAAAAGATAAACTATTATATTCTATTAGCTTTTGTGCTTTATATATATTATACATATTAATTGCACAATATCGTCAAATTTTAATCGCAAGTTGCTTAGAAAAATTAATTCGGAATGGAATGACGCTGCATTGTTATTATTGAGGAAATTTTTCTCCTTTCTCATTGTTTTTCTCTGTGAATTCTAACTAAGAAAAAAATTACAAAAACAAATTAATATAACTATATATTTTATTCCATTTTCATGAATCTATTTGAACGTGAAATGGGTATACTTTGTTTCTCAGCGACATGAGAGGGAAACGGTGGCATGCGCATAACTATTCTCACACAGACGCAAGTTGAACGTGCGGGTTTCCACGCATGGGTCTAACGCGTATTCACGCACTCATACATACGCATTCTTTTATTCCGAGCAATAGCGTACGTATGAAGCGTCGTCGGTGCGCAGGTGTGGGCGTGATCACCTGCTCTCGTACATATCCGGACCTTTGCCCTCCCGCTGTTTTCAGCCGGCGCGGCTAGTGCTACATATTTCGCTCGGTATTTCACCAACGCGCCAGGTTTAATTTTCAACGCCAGCTTTTCGGTGCCGACGTAATTTCTGAGAAATTCTGAGAAGCTTGGTGTGTATAGCGAACGGGATTACGTATTTATCCATCTGCGAAAGCACGATTCCTATTTGCGTGGAATGCTCGCGGTGCAAGCATAGTGTAGGCAAGATTTTGCGACGCATCACTATTAGCCAGGTCAGATCACTTCTCTGATTTTGCTCTTCAGTTTTTATGCTAACAATGTGTTTCTATTTTTAATGCAATGTGTGTAAAAAAAGATGCAAGTGTATTGGCTTATACCATAAAAATTGGCAGATTAGTCAGCATGACTTAGACTACTCGGATGAATTTCGTCGATTCCTCTGATGATTGCCTTGATACAGTATCTTTTTTTTCGGCATTTCATTATCGTTTCCGGGGTAAATTCTTCCACTCTTCTTATCTTCCGCTCCTCCTCCTTTATCCTCGATTTCAATCCCTTTTCGCTTCATTCTTCGCCGCTGTTCTTTCTTGCCTACTGTCTTCTTTTCTTTCCATTGCTTCGTACGTTATATCGAAAGCGGCGGATGAACGAAACCGTGACGTCGCAATTAGCGAAATTGCTAATTTACAGCCTTTTTAATCAAATTAATGAGAGGGTAGACTGGCACTTTTATGCCCCCGTCCAGTTATTTATGGTTTATGGTAACTGCCCGAAACGGACCCGTGCGTCCATCGGTCGTGGCCGGGACTTATGGCCGCCCCTTGTGCAAAACTCGCTTCCCGGACGACCGCCCTTTTTCCCTTCGCAGGACCTCGCTCGCGCGCCTTCTTACGTTCTTACGTTCTTTATCACTTTCTTCTTGTCCTTTTGCCCGTTTGCTTCTTCGTTTACCCGCCTTCCGCGTCCGACCGTTCAAAGCGGACTTACGACTGCCTAATTAACAGTGTGTCCCAATCGCGAGGGGTCACCGGCTTATAATTTTTTGTCACGCGCCCCTCTGAATACTGTCTCGCTACACATGCTACATGTATGCCCATGCTGTTCATAAGTGGCGAGTTGAAACAATAGTAACACATATACGGCTGGAGAGATTAAAATCTTGTAACATTAAATA
>JALHBL010001257.1:0-51482 GCA_023638675.1 Camponotus pennsylvanicus
GCGACCCTCCCCGATGCCTCCTCCCCGAAGAAAGCCGCGGCCGAAGTCGCAAACTCCTCCAGGTCCGCAATCGAGGTGACGGCCTCGGCACGTCCAACCAGCTCATCACGAGCGGCCACACGCTGCCGTCTGCGTAGTCTCGCGACTGCCGCAGGGGCAGGCCGGCCACCGGATGGCTGGGCAGGCGGGCCGGCGACACGCCGCGGGCCTCGGGGGTACCCCCCGCCTCCGCTGCTCCTCGGACTCGCCGGTGTCTCGCCGCTCGCTCCGACGCCGCCGGTTACGGGAACTCCCCGCCGACGACCCATCACTCCAGGAACACTCACTGGAGCACTCGGACGCCCGGCGCCTACTGCTGCTCCAGGACGCTCTCCCGATGCTCCCTCCGCGCTGGTCCTCTGGAGTGGGATGCCCGCCACAGCTCCTGAAATGGAACGAACAAATGAGCGCTGTATGCCGACCGTACACGGTCTAACCAAATTATAATTTAATTATTCGCCGGCGCTTGCAACGGGGGAGGGCCGGACACCGGGCCCCGCCCCGCCGCCGCCGGACTCTCGCCGCCGGAGGAGCCATCGCTCCACCGCCGCCTCGCCCTTCTCCCCAGGCGCACTCTCCACGGCCCATCCTCCTCGCTGTCCCCCTCGTCCTCCTTCTCCCGCGCCACAGCCTCCTCTGGATGCCGCCGCTCCTCCTCCCCGGGTGGTGTGGGGGTCCTCTCCTCTCGACGCATCCGCTCGACCAGACACGGCGACACCTCCGCGATAGTAGGGAGGAGGGGGGGACGGGGCGGCGTGCCCCGCCTCCCCGCGGGGAACCCCGTGGACATCACGGGGGACCCGCATGTAACTGTCGTCACCGTGCTGGTCGTTAGTGTGGCAGGCGCTGTGGACACCGCGGGCACGGCTGGTGGTGTGCTGCTGGGCGACCTCTGGACCCCCACTGCACCGTCGCGGATGTTCGGCGACGGGGTGGGGGTATTTCCCGTGGGGGGCATGGTCCCACGTTGCAGGGGGGGGCGTCCTCGCCACCCCCTGGGCCCCCCCGTCTGTCGCCCGCGGTGTCAGCGCGGCGCTAAGGTTGCGCACCGCGGTGCCGGCTTTGCTGGTGGAAGATGCCGGCTGGGCCCCCGGGCTGCTCTTCTTCTCCACGGTTTTTCGGGGCCCCCGCGATGCGCTCGTCCTATTGGCCGATGGTCGGGCCTGTGTCCGCGCCTCCGTCGCGCTCTTCGCGACCGATGCGCTCGCCCGAGATTGGCTCCTCGTGATGGGCCCCGCCCGGGTGGTGGTTGGCGGGGTCCTCTCGGGCGATCTCCTCCTGTCGCCCCCCCTCCCACCGAACGTAGGTGTGTCGTCGGCGGAGTCTGGTGAGGGGAGAGGGGGCCCGCGCATCGGTCTGGACGCGCCGCTCTTCTCGAGAGGCACGCTGCTGGACCTCCGTCTCCTGGTGATATTGGTGGACCCCGCCGAGCTGGTGGTGGTTGGCGGGGTCACGGAGGTCCTCCCCGAGGATGATTTCGCCTCGCAAGGTGGTGTGCGAGGCGATTTGCGTGCCTCTCTTGACGCGGGAGGCGGGCTCTTCTTATTGGCTGCGCCGCGCTTCAATGAAAGCCTGCCTTGAGGTTGCGGATGCGCCTTAAGGCCCGTGATTGCGGCGGCCGACGCCCTGCCGGCCGCGGCGCTCCTCGACAAGATGGCGGCCGTGCCACCTGTCACTGCTGCTGTTGACGGTGCTGACGATGGGGCGGCCGCCGACGGCGATGACCTGCGCGTCGACGGCCCCGCTGCGGTGACGGCCGCGTACGAGGGGGACGTCCTCGTCGCCGGTGGTGTGGCGGATGCTGTTGTTGTTGCAGGTGGTGTGGTCCTGCGCGCCGGAGCCGTGAAGCGCAACCTGGGTTGCCGCGAGTCGGACGCGCGGCTTCGCGATGACGCCCCGACGGACGCCGACGACGACGAGGCGGCACCCGCCGCCGACCTGGCCCGTGCACCTGTGGACCCACCGGAAGAATTATTATTTGGCGCGCTACTCGCTCCGTCTGTGCTGCGACCCGTTCTGCCCCGGGGAGTCGCGTGCTCTTTTTCAAAATGTACCCTGACGGGCCTTATGGGGTAAACCCCATAACCGCGGAAACCGCATTCGCCGCACGCGTATGTGATTGTGTCCCCGGGGTGCTTCGCTTTTATGTGTTTCGCCAGATGGAACGGGTCGCAGAAGTCGCCCCGTGACCTAACCTCTGGGTCCTCGCTCCGCCAACAGCGGGGGCATTGCACCCTCGCTGGCAGCGGGTACGCGAGGACGATAACTTGGGGAGAACCCGACATAATAAATATAATAAAATAAATAAATAAAAATAAATAAATAAATAAATAAATCTAACTTTAATAAATTTCAATCTAACGGCTCTAATGGCCTTATAAGGAGAATACTACAAGACGCGTGGGTCGCGCGGACAGCGCGCGCGGAGCGCGGGGGCAGCGCGCGGACAGTGGGTCTCGGATGACTCCGGGGCGCACCGCCGTCACGCGCTGCACCCTCGACCCGCGCACTCACCGCGGCACCACGCGTCGCACATAACCACACTTATTAACTGTCACGGGGCGACACACCTAACCTAACACTCGCGCACACAGACGGAGCACTCTAACTCTGCGGCACTAGTTCACCACGTGGACGGATCGCTTCCCGGACACTTAACCGCGGACTCTCACGCTCGCGCACAGAAGTTAATAAATAAAATAATAGACTGTCGGCTCTCTGAGTGAATTAAAAATATAAAAATAAAATTACCCCGACCAGGAACTCCCGGGGATCCAGAATATTACCTGATTCCACCTCGACCGGGTGCAAGCGGGCCTCTCCGCGGTAATACCCAATCAGACCAATTAATTAAAAATTAATTAATTAAGTTTTAATTGGCTGATTGGGCCGTTCCTGACGGTACTGCAATGCCAGGCCGACCCGCGGCAGAGTCGGAGCAAGCTCCGGTCACCCGCCCGGTTCCAAAAATCAGTTTAATATTCTGAATCCCCTATGGGGATTGTATCAGATATTAAGCTGATAAGAACAGATAAATTGACGTTTATTTTACCAAATAATGTTCCCCGGGGGGACAGACCCCCCCGGGGTGCAATACAAATTCAAAACGGCAACTATGCCGCGCGCAAATTTAAATACTTATCATGGGCGGGGGACAATCGCCCCCCCCGCCAGTGGGCTGAGCAACGACGCGCGGGGGGAGGTGAAGCCTCCCCCCTATCACAGTGGATAGATTGATAGTACTATTGCCCCGGCTGGTTGGCCGGGGCAATTTACATCAACAATAAATAAATAAATAGTTGCTCTTACCCCCGGGCCGATCACAGAAGGAGAAAATCAATAATATAAAAAGACCCGGGGGCGAGCACGCGGCTAAATATAAATAATAATAAAAAAAATTCCATTCCGCGGCATTCATACTCGACTAAAATACAATATAGTTTTCGCGACATTCATACTCGGTAACAGAGAGGCCCACACAACATGCCATATACATTTAAAAATATCAAAAAAAAAAATATAAAAGATTACAATAAATAAAACTGTGGGCAAGACAACAACTAGTTATAAGTTACGCGGCATTCACACTCGATGACAGAAGGACTAGAACAAGACAAAGGACGCTAGTGCCGCTCCTGCTCGGTGGGCCAGCGCCGGCGAATCGCGCGAGGGGGTGTAGCGAGCACCCCATTTCCAGAGGGGCGCGAAGGGGCGGCGTACTGGCGCACGCCGGACACATGCTCCACGTAAATGTCCCTGGACCAGCGTATGGCATCCGAGACAACGAGCCGGCGCATCATGGCGGCGTATGCACTGCCAATGTGCAACACCCGAAGCACCGCCTCGTTGGCCGGATCCCACGAGCCCAGGGAACCGACGACGAAGGCCGTCACGACGACGCGATACCCTTTGCGCTGGAGCGCCTCCGCTAGGGGCGAGTATTTGGCAATTTTCCTCGCCCTAGCCTCCTCGAACGACTCCCAGCGATTTTCAAAGGGCACCGTGACGTCGCAAATGACGACGCACTTGGAGGGCTCGTGCCTGACCACGAGGTCAGGTCGTAGCTCCCCAGGTTCCCCGTCGATTCCCTCGACCCGCTGATTCACCCGCTTATCCCCTGGCATCCGGCAAGCTTTCCAGAGACGGTGCAATGCGGCGTCATGTCTCAGCTGAATGGCGGCTGAATGGACCCCGCAATGATTTAAACACGTGGGGAAGGGTCTCGGCTGCCAACCCGCAACGCCGGCACCTCCGGTCTGCCTCCCCCCAACGGCGTGCACCGTTGAGAGGGAGGACATCCAATCTGGCGCGATGGACAAAGCGCCAATCGGCGAAGCGGGTGAAGCTGCCGCCACGGACGAAGTGATTACTCACCCCGGCCCGCGACGACACCTCAAACACCTTCCCCTGGTCCGGTTTAGCTGAAAGTGTGTTATGATAATAAGCCGCCACCGCTGAGCGCAGACGGGTCACCACCTGATTACGAGCACCAGGTGGGACTTTAACCGCGACGCCCCTGGGACCCCGGCACTCGACGATTAACTCCTCGGTCGCTTCGCACCACCGCCACCGAAGGGACAACCTCTCAGACTGCCTCCTCGCGGCATTCCTCGCCCTCGACCACAGGGAGCTCTCACCCCCGCCTCGCAGCCTCCCCTCGAGCGAGCCCGAGAGGAACGCTGCGACGTCCTCGTTGGTCGGAGGACCGCCAATGCGCCTGGCTACAACTCCCCGCAGAGACGCCCACGCGAGTCCCCTGACCGTGACATCGCCAGCCGTAAGCATACGGAAAGCGTGTGCCACGGACAGGACATCCGCGAGGTCAGCTAGCGGGAGTAGTCCACAACCCCCACGACTTGGGGGGAGGTAGACCACTTCCGCGCTGGCTCTCTGCGGGAGGTTGAGCCAGGCCTTGGCCATCCGCCGGACCTGCAGGTCGGCGGCTTTGAGGGGCTTCTTCTCCACTGCGGCACCCCGTAGCAGAAAATCCAAACGCGGCAGGATGTTGGTCGCCACTAACTCTAACTTCTGCCACGGAGCCAGGAGGGATCGGTCAACCGCTTGGAGATCCTCGAGGAGGCCCCCGATCGTAGCGAATGGTGTCTGGTCGACCGAGAATCCCGTCGGGACACCAAGATGTCGGTAAGGCTCACCAGATGACAGGTGATGAACGGGCTGCCCCTGGATGACGAACGACGTCGGCAGGACCCTGCCGCCAGAGCCTGCAGCGAGATGCAGGGTGGCACATTTGGCAGGGTTGAACCGCAACCCCACCGACGTCGCCGCGTCCTCCGCGACGGCCAGAAGCCGCCGCATTCCCTCAGGCGAATCTGCGACGAGTGCAATGTCGTCCGCGTACGCCACAACGCTGTGGCGAGAACCCAATAGATCGAACCCCACATCGACCGCGGTAACTGCACGCAGTACCGAGTCGATAGTGAGGTCAAATACTATCGGGCTCAGCGGACAACCCTGCCGCACACCCGAGCGAATAGGGACAGGAGTGGTGTAGCCCTCGGCGGTTCGCACACGCGTGGAGCACCCGTCATACATGGAATTCCATATATTGACGAGACCCCCCGGCACGCCGGAGCGAACGAGAGCGCGGCGGATCGTCGCGTGCGGGACCGATCCAAACGCATTGGATAGGTCCAGCCACGCGACGACCGCCTGCCGTCGAGTACGCCGGGCATCAGTCAGGATCTCCTGTAAGACGAAGTTGTGCTCATAGCACCCCTCGTCCCGTAGGAATCCCTTCTGAGCCGGACAGAGCCTGTTGGTCATGACCGCCCAGTCGGTCATACGATCGGCGATGAGCGCGGCGAATAGCTTGGGGGCGGTGTCACCCAGTGCGAGAGGGCGCCAGTTGTCTAAAGAATCCCGGTCCCCTTTCTTATACACCAATACGGTGTTGGAGGTCTTCCAGGACGCAGGGACTGCCTCGAGCCGATAGCACGCATTAAACAGCGCGGTGAGGAGCCGCGCCCCAGGATCCGCTCCACGGAGGTCACGGTAGGTGATACCGTCGGGACCCGGCGCAGAGTTCGTCATACGCCGGAGCCGACGGTCCACCTCTCGCTCCGTGAAGGGATCCATGAGGTACGCGGACTCCCCCCCATCGACCGAGGGGTCAGCACGCTCCCCCTCCGCGCCGGAGCCGTCCAGGTCCTCCCCTCCGCGATACAGTCGCTCGAAGTACGCATGAACCCGCTCCTTCGGCACTTGGCAGAATTCTGCGGGCCCCTGCAATACTTCTCGGACCGCCTTGCGTCGGTTCGTCCTGTAAAGCGCCTGCAAACGCGTGGCATCGCGCACCCAGCCTCCGCGTCCTTCTCCCGACTGCGGAGGGCCGGCCGGTGCCGACCCTCTTCCCCCCCTTAAACTGCCGCCGTCGCGCGCCAACATCCCCCCCTCGCCGCGCCGCACCCCCGCCTCACGCGACCGATCTGGACGGTCGCGAACGCCGGGCGCACCCCCGGCGACCCTCCCCGATGCCTCCTCCCCGAAGAAAGCCGCGGCCGAAGTCGCAAACTCCTCCAGGTCCGCAATCGAGGTGACGGCCTCGGCACGTCCAACCAGCTCATCACGAGCGGCCACACGCTGCCGTCTGCGTAGTCTCGCGACTGCCGCAGGGGCAGGCCGGCCACCGGATGGCTGGGCAGGCGGGCCGGCGACACGCCGCGGGCCTCGGGGGTACCCCCCGCCTCCGCTGCTCCTCGGACTCGCCGGTGTCTCGCCGCTCGCTCCGACGCCGCCGGTTACGGGAACTCCCCGCCGACGACCCATCACTCCAGGAACACTCACTGGAGCACTCGGACGCCCGGCGCCTACTGCTGCTCCAGGACGCTCTCCCGATGCTCCCTCCGCGCTGGTCCTCTGGAGTGGGATGCCCGCCACAGCTCCTGAAATAGAGCGAACAAATGAGCGCTGAATGTCGACCGTACAAGGTCTAACCAAATTATAATTTAAATTATTCGCCGGCGCTTGCAACGGGGGAGGGCCGGACACCGGGCCCCGCCCCGCCGCCGCCGGACTCTCGCCGCCGGAGGAGCCATCGCTCCACCGCCGCCTCGCCCTTCTCCCCAGGCGCACTCTCCACGGCCCATCCTCCTCGCTGTCCCCCTCGTCCTCCTTCTCCCGCGCCACAGCCTCCTCTGGATGCCGCCGCTCCTCCTCCCCGGGTGGTGTGGGGGTCCTCTCCTCTCGACGCATCCGCTCGACCAGACACGGCGACACCTCCGCGATAGTAGGGAGGAGGGGGGGACGGGGCGGCGTGCCCCGCCTCCCCGCGGGGAACCCCGTGGACATCACGGGGGACCCGCATGTAACTGTCGTCACCGTGCTGGTCGTTAGTGTGGCAGGCGCTGTGGACACCGCGGGCACGGCTGGTGGTGTGCTGCTGGGCGACCTCTGGACCCCCACTGCACCGTCGCGGATGTTCGGCGACGGGGTGGGGGTATTTCCCGTGGGGGGCATGGTCCCACGTTGCAGGGGGGGCGTCCTCGCCACCCCCTGGGCCCCCCCGTCTGTCGCCCGCGGTGTCAGCGCGGCGCTAAGGTTGCGCACCGCGGTGCCGGCTTTGCTGGTGGAAGATGCCGGCTGGGCCCCCGGGCTGCTCTTCTTCTCCACGGTTTTTCGGGGCCCCCGCGATGCGCTCGTCCTATTGGCCGATGGTCGGGCCTGTGTCCGCGCCTCCGTCGCGCTCTTCGCGACCGATGCGCTCGCCCGAGATTGGCTCCTCGTGATGGGCCCCGCCCGGGTGGTGGTTGGCGGGGTCCTCTCGGGCGATCTCCTCCTGTCGCCCCCCCTCCCACCGAACGTTGGTGTGTCGTCGGCGGAGTCTGGTGAGGGGAGAGGGGGCCCGCGCATCGGTCTGGACGCGCCGCTCTTCTCGAGAGGCACGCTGCTGGACCTCCGTCTCCTGGTGATATTGGTGGACCCCGCCGAGCTGGTGGTGGTTGGCGGGGTCACGGAGGTCCTCCCCGAGGATGATTTCGCCTCGCAAGGTGGTGTGCGAGGCGATTTGCGTGCCTCTCTTGACGCGGGAGGCGGGCTCTTCTTATTGGCTGCGCCGCGCTTCAATGAAAGCCTGCCTTGTCGTTGCGGATGCGCCTTAAGGCCCGTGATTGCGGCGGCCGACGCCCTGCCGGCCGCGGCGCTCCTCGACAAGATGGCGGCCGTGCCACCTGTCACTGCTGCTGTTGACGGTGCTGACGATGGGGCGGCCGCCGACGGCGATGACCTGCGCGTCGACGGCCCCGCTGCGGTGACGGCCGCGTACGAGGGGGACGTCCTCGTCGCCGGTGGTGTGGCGGATGCTGTTGTTGTTGCAGGTGGTGTGGTCCTGCGCGCCGGAGCCGTGAAGCGCAACCTGGGTTGCCGCGAGTCGGACGCGCGGCTTCGCGATGACGCCCCGACGGACGCCGACGACGACGAGGCGGCACCCGCCGCCGACCTGGCCCGTGCACCTGTGGACCCACCGGAAGAATTATTATTTGGCGCGCTACTCGCTCCGTCTGTGCTGCGACCCGTTCTGCCCCGGGGAGTCGCGTGCTCTTTTTCAAAATGTACCCTGACGGGCCTTATGGGGTAAACCCCATAACCGCGGAAACCGCATTCGCCGCACGCGTATGTGATTGTGTCCCCGGGGTGCTTCGCTTTTATGTGTTTCGCCAGATGGAACGGGTCGCAGAAGTCGCCCCGTGACCTAACCTCCGGGTCCTCGCTCCGCCAGCAGCGGGGGCATTGCACCCTCGCTGGCAGCGGGTACGCGAGGACAATAACTTGCGGAGAACCCGGCATAATAAATATAATAAAATAAATAAATAAAAATAAATAAATAAATAAAAAATAAATTTAACTTTAAAAATTTTCAATCTAACGGCTCTAATGGCCTTATAAGGAGAATACTACAAGACGCGTGGGTCGCGCGGACAGCGCGCGCGGAGCGCGGGGGCAGCGCGCGGACAGTGGGTCTCGGATGACTCCGGGGCGCACCGCCGTCACGCGCTGCACCCTCGACCCGCGCACTCACCGCGGCACCACGCGTCGCACATAACCACACTTATTAACTGTCACGGGGCGACACACCTAACCTAACACTCGCGCACACAGACGGAGCACTCTAACTCTGCGGCACTAGTTCACCACGTGGACGGATCGCTTCCCGGACACTTAACCGCGGACTCTCACGCTCGCGCACAGAAGTTAAATAATAAAATAATAGACTGTCGGCTCTCTGAGTGAATTAAAAATATAAAAATAAAAGTTACCCCGACCAGGAACTCCCGGGGATCCAGAATATTACCCGATTCCACCTCGACCGGGTGCAAGCGGGCCTCTCCGCGGTAATACCCAATCAGACCAATTAATTAAAAATTAATTAATTAAGTTTTAATTGGCTGATTGGGCCGTTCCTGACGGTACTGCAATGCCAGGCCGACCCGCGGCAGAGTCGGAGCAAGCTCCGGTCACCCGCCCGGTTCCAAAAATCAGTTTAATATTCTGAATCCCCTATGGGGATTGTATCAGATATTAAGCTGATAAGAACAGATAAATTGACGTTTATTTTACCAAATAATGTTCCCCGGGGGGACAGACCCCCCCGGGGTGCAATACAAATTCAAAACGGCAACTATGCCGCGCGCAAATTTAAATATATCATGGGCGGGGGACAATCGCCCCCCCGCCAGTGGGCTGAGCAACGACGCGCGGGGGGAGGTGAAGCCTCCCCCCTATCACAGTGAATGAGATTGATAGTACTATTGCCCCGGCTGGTTGGCCGGGGCAATTTACATCAACAATAAATAAATAAATAGTTGCTCTTACCCCCGGGCCGATCACAGAAGGAGAAAATCAATAATATAAAAAGACCCGGGGGCGAGCACGCGGCTAAATATAAATAATAATAAAAAAAAATTCCATTCCGCGGCATTCATACTCGACTAAAATACAATATAGTTTTCGCGACATTCATACTCGGTAACAGAGAGGCCCACACAACATGCCATATACATTTAAAAATATCAAAAAAAATATAAAAGATTACAATAAATAAAACTGTGGGCAAGACAACAACTAGTTATAAGTTACGCGGCATTCACACTCGATGACAGAAGGACTAGAACAAGACAAAGGACGCTAGTGCCGCTCCTGCTCGGTGGGCCAGCGCCGGCGAATCGCGCGAGGGGGTGTAGCGAGCACCCCATTTCCAGAGGGGCGCGAAGGGGCGGCGTACTGGCGCACGCCGGACACATGCTCCACGTAAATGTCCCTGGACCAGCGTATGGCATCCGAGACAACGAGCCGGCGCATCATGGCGGCGTATGCACTGCCAATGTGCAACACCCGAAGCACCGCCTCGTTGGCCGGATCCCACGAGCCCAGGGAACCGACGACGAAGGCCGTCACGACGACGCGATACCCTTTGCGCTGGAGCGCCTCCGCTAGGGGCGAGTATTTGGCAATTTTCCTCGCCCTAGCCTCCTCGAACGACTCCCAGCGATTTTCAAAGGGCACCGTGACGTCGCAAATGACGACGCACTTGGAGGGCTCGTGCCTGACCACGAGGTCAGGTCGTAGCTCCCCAGGTTCCCCGTCGATTCCCTCGACCCGCTGATTCACCCGCTTATCCCCTGGCATCCGGCAAGCTTTCCAGAGACGGTGCAATGCGGCGTCATGTCTCAGCTGAATGGCGGCTGAATGGACCCCGCAATGATTTAACACGTGGGGAAGGGTCTCGGCTGCCAACCCGCAACGCCGGCACCTCCGGTCTGCCTCCCCCCAACGGCGTGCACCGTTGAGAGGGAGGACATCCAATCTGGCGCGATGGACAAAGCGCCAATCGGCGAAGCGGGTGAAGCTGCCGCCACGGACGAAGTGATTACTCACCCCGGCCCGCGACGACACCTCAAACACCTTCCCCTGGTCCGGTTTAGCTGAAAGTGTGTTATGATAATAAGCCGCCACCGCTGAGCGCAGACGGGTCACCACCTGATTACGAGCACCAGGTGGGACTTTAACCGCGACGCCCCTGGGACCCCGGCACTCGACGATTAACTCCTCGGTCGCTTCGCACCACCGCCACCGAAGGGACAACCTCTCAGACTGCCTCCTCGCGGCATTCCTCGCCCTCGACCACAGGGAGCTCTCACCCCCGCCTCGCAGCCTCCCCTCGAGCGAGCCCGAGAGGAACGCTGCGACGTCCTCGTTGGTCGGAGGACCGCCAATGCGCCTGGCTACAACTCCCCGCAGAGACGCCCACGCGAGTCCCCTGACCGTGACATCGCCAGCCGTAAGCATACGGAAAGCGTGTGCCACGGACAGGACATCCGCGAGGTCAGCTAGCGGGAGTAGTCCACAACCCCCACGACTTGGGGGGAGGTAGACCACTTCCGCGCTGGCTCTCTGCGGGAGGTTGAGCCAGGCCTTGGCCATCCGCCGGACCTGCAGGTCGGCGGCTTTGAGGGGCTTCTTCTCCACTGCGGCACCCCGTAGCAGAAAATCCAAACGCGGCAGGATGTTGGTCGCCACTAACTCTAACTTCTGCCACGGAGCCAGGAGGGATCGGTCAACCGCTTGGAGATCCTCGAGGAGGCCCCCGATCGTAGCGAATGGTGTCTGGTCGACCGAGAATCCCGTCGGGACACCAAGATGTCGGTAAGGCTCACCAGATGACAGGTGATGAACGGGCTGCCCCTGGATGACGAACGACGTCGGCAGGACCCTGCCGCCAGAGCCTGCAGCGAGATGCAGGGTGGCACATTTGGCAGGGTTGAACCGCAACCCCACCGACGTCGCCGCGTCCTCCGCGACGGCCAGAAGCCGCCGCATTCCCTCAGGCGAATCTGCGACGAGTGCAATGTCGTCCGCGTACGCCACAACGCTGTGGCGAGAACCCAATAGATCGAACCCCACATCGACCGCGGTAACTGCACGCAGTACCGAGTCGATAGTGAGGTCAAATACTATCGGGCTCAGCGGACAACCCTGCCGCACACCCGAGCGAATAGGGACAGGAGTGGTGTAGCCCTCGGCGGTTCGCACACGCGTGGAGCACCCGTCATACATGGAATTCCATATATTGACGAGACCCCCCGGCACGCCGGAGCGAACGAGAGCGCGGCGGATCGTCGCGTGCGGGACCGATCCAAACGCATTGGATAGGTCCAGCCACGCGACGACCGCCTGCCGTCGAGTACGCCGGGCATCAGTCAGGATCTCCTGTAAGACGAAGTTGTGCTCATAGCACCCCTCGTCCCGTAGGAATCCCTTCTGAGCCGGACAGAGCCTGTTGGTCATGACCGCCCAGTCGGTCATACGATCGGCGATGAGCGCGGCGAATAGCTTGGGGGCGGTGTCACCCAGTGCGAGAGGGCGCCAGTTGTCTAAAGAATCCCGGTCCCCTTTCTTATACACCAATACGGTGTTGGAGGTCTTCCAGGACGCAGGGACTGCCTCGAGCCGATAGCACGCATTAAACAGCGCGGTGAGGAGCCGCGCCCCAGGATCCGCTCCACGGAGGTCACGGTAGGTGATACCGTCGGGACCCGGCGCAGAGTTCGTCATACGCCGGAGCCGACGGTCCACCTCTCGCTCCGTGAAGGGATCCATGAGGTACGCGGACTCCCCCCCATCGACCGAGGGGTCAGCACGCTCCCCCTCCGCGCCGGAGCCGTCCAGGTCCTCCCCTCCGCGATACAGTCGCTCGAAGTACGCATGAACCCGCTCCTTCGGCACTTGGCAGAATTCTGCGGGCCCCTGCAATACTTCTCGGACCGCCTTGCGTCGGTTCGTCCTGTAAAGCGCCTGCAAACGCGTGGCATCGCGCACCCAGCCTCCGCGTCCTTCTCCCGACTGCGGAGGGCCGGCCGGTGCCGACCCTCTTCCCCCCCTTAAACTGCCGCCGTCGCGCGCCAACATCCCCCCCTCGCCGCGCCGCACCCCCGCCTCACGCGACCGATCTGGACGGTCGCGAACGCCGGGCGCACCCCCGGCGACCCTCCCCGATGCCTCCTCCCCGAAGAAAGCCGCGGCCGAAGTCGCAAACTCCTCCAGGTCCGCAATCGAGGTGACGGCCTCGGCACGTCCAACCAGCTCATCACGAGCGGCCACACGCTGCCGTCTGCGTAGTCTCGCGACTGCCGCAGGGGCAGGCCGGCCACCGGATGGCTGGGCAGGCGGGCCGGCGACACGCCGCGGGCCTCGGGGGTACCCCCCGCCTCCGCTGCTCCTCGGACTCGCCGGTGTCTCGCCGCTCGCTCCGACGCCGCCGGTTACGGGAACTCCCCGCCGACGACCCATCACTCCAGGAACACTCACTGGAGCACTCGGACGCCCGGCGCCTACTGCTGCTCCAGCACGCTCTCCCGGTGCTCCCTCCGCGCTGGTCCTCTGGAGTGGGATGCCCGCTACAGCTCCTGAAATAGAGCGAACAAATGAGCGCTGAATGTCGACCGTACAAGGTCTAACCAAATTATAATTTAAATTATTCGCCGGCGCTTGCAACGGGGGAGGGCCGGACACCGGGCCCCGCCCCGCCGCCGCCGGACTCTCGCCGCCGGAGGAGCCATCGCTCCACCGCCGCCTCGCCCTTCTCCCCAGGCGCACTCTCCACGGCCCATCCTCCTCGCTGTCCCCCTCGTCCTCCTTCTCCCGCGCCGCAGCCTCCTCTGGATGCCGCCGCTCCTCCTCCCCGGGTGGTGTGGGGGTCCTCTCCTCTCGACGCATCCGCTCGACCAGACACGGCGACACCTCCGCGATGGTAGGGAGGAGGGGGGGACGGGGCGGCGTGCCCCGCCTCCCCGCGGGGAACCCCGTGGACATCACGGGGGACCCGCATGTAACTGTCGTCACCGTGCTGGTCGTTAGTGTGGCAGGCGCTGTGGACACCGCGGGCACGGCTGGTGGTGTGCTGCTGGGCGACCTCTGGACCCCCACTGCACCGTCGCGGATGTTCGGCGACGGGGTGGGGGTATTTCCCGTGGGGGGCATGGTCCCACGTTGCAGGGGGGGCGTCCTCGCCACCCCCTGGGCCCCCCCGTCTGTCGCCCGCGGTGTCAGCGCGGCGCTAAGGTTGCGCACCGCGGTGCCGGCTTTGCTGGTGGAAGATGCCGGCTGGGCCCCCGGGCTGCTCTTCTTCTCCACGGTTTTTCGGGGCCCCCGCGATGCGCTCGTCCTATTGGCCGATGGTCGGGCCTGTGTCCGCGCCTCCGTCGCGCTCTTCGCGACCGATGCGCTCGCCCGAGATTGGCTCCTCGTGATGGGCCCCGCCCGGGTGGTGGTTGGCGGGGTCCTCTCGGGCGATCTCCTCCTGTCGCCCCCCCTCCCACCGAACGTTGGTGTGTCGTCGGCGGAGTCTGGTGAGGGGAGAGGGGGCCCGCGCATCGGTCTGGACGCGCCGCTCTTCTCGAGAGGCACGCTGCTGGACCTCCGTCTCCGGGTGATATTGGTGGACCCCGCCGAGCTGGTGGTGGTTGGCGGGGTCACGGAGGTCCTCCTCGAAGATGTTTTCGCCTCGCCGGATGATGTGCGAGGCGATTTGCGTGCCTCTCTTGACGCGGGAGGCGGGCTCTTCTTATTGGCTGCGCCGCGCTTCAATGAAAGCCTGCCTTGAGGTTGCGGATGCGCCTTAAGGCCCGTGATTGCGGCGGCCGACGCCCTGCCGGCCGCGGCGCTCCTCGACAAGATGGCGGCCGTGCCACCTGTCACTGCTGCTGTTGATGGTGCTGATGATGGGGCGGCCGCCGACGGCGATGACCTGCGCGTCGACGGCCCCGCTGCGGTGACGGCCGCGTACGAGGGGGACGTCCTCGTCGCCGGTGGTGTGGCGGATGCTGTTGTTGTTGCAGGTGGTGTGGTCCTGCGCGCCGGAGCCGTGAAGCGCAACCTGGGTTGCCGCGAGTCGGACGCGCGGCTTCGCGATGACGCCCCGACGGACGCCGACGACGACGAGGCGGCACCCGCCGCCGACCTGGCCCGTGCACCTGTGGACCCACCGGAAGAATTATTATTTGGCGCGCTACTCGCTCCGTCTGTGCTGCGACCCGTTCTGCCCCGGGGAGTCGCGTGCTCTTTTTCAAAATGTACCCTGACGGGCCTTATGGGGTAAACCCCATAACCGCGGAAACCGCATTCGCCGCACGCGTATGTGATTGTGTCCCCGGGGTGCTTCGCTTTTATGTGTTTCGCCAGATGGAACGGGTCGCAGAAGTCGCCCCGTGACCTAACCTCCGGGTCCTCGCTCCGCCAGCAGCGGGGGCATTGCACCCTCGCTGGCAGCGGGTACGCGAGGACAATAACTTGCGGAGAACCCGGCATAATAAATAATTAAAATAAATAAATATAAATAAATAAAAATAAATGAATTTAACTTTAAAATTTTCAAGTCTAACGGCTCTAATAGCCTTATAAGGAGAATACTACAAGACGCGTGGGTCGCGCGGACAGCGCGCGCGGAGCGCGGGGGCAGCGCGCGGACAGTGGGTCTCGGATGACTCCGGGGCGCACCGCCGTCACGCGCTGCACCCTCGACCCGCGCACTCACCGCGGCACCACGCGTCGCACATAACCACACTTATTAACTGTCACGGGGCGACACACCTAACCTAACACTCGCGCACACAGACGGAGCACTCTAACTCTGCGGCACTAGTTCACCACGTGGACGGATCGCTTCTCGCAAACACTTAACCGCGGACTCTCACGCTCGCGCACAGAAGTTAATAAATAAAAGAACTATCGGCTCTCTGAGTGAATTAAAAATAATAAAAATAAAAGTTACCCCGACCAGGAACTCCCGGGGATCCAGAATATTACCCGATTCCACCTCGACCGGGTGCAAGCGGGCCTCTCCGCGGTAATACCCAATCAGACCAATTAATTAAAAATTAATTAAGTTAAGTTTTAATTGGCTGATTGGGCCGTTCCTGACGGTACTGCAATGCCAGGCCGACCCGCGGCAGAGTCGGAGCAAGCTCCGGTCACCCGCCCGGTTCCAAAAATCAGTTTAATATTCTGAATCCCCTATGGGGATTGTATCAGATATTAAGCTGATAAGAACAGATACTACACTTTGATCTTAGCTCAGAGAGCCGAGAAGCGATGCCTGTAAACGTTTTTACACGTTTTAAATAGCATACTCAACGTTTTTTACTTATGGGTAACGCTTTGGATGTTATACGCTACGTAGCGGTGACGACCGAAACTTGCGTACGTCTACAGCCCGCCGAGGCATCCCTAACCTATCTGCCTGTCATTTTTATTAATATTATAGTTGCAATTAATTAAAATTATTAATTAATACTAATTAATTATGACCGCTAATTAACATTGTTAATTAGTACCGCTAATTATTATCGATAATTCGTGTCATTTATTACTAATCATTATCTACGATTGTGTGTGTATGTGTACGTGTATATGTACGAATTTCTTTGAATATTTTTCCTTGTAGAGAGTTGACAGGAGTATTTTCGAGTTACACAGCAAACAGGTCTGAAAAAGTGCAAGAAATACGTATACATTAATATAACGACGTATGTAATTTCCACAATCAAAACTTAATGTACATAGATTATTTGCTTGATAAATTAAAATTAAGTATGCATGATCTAAAGTTTCTACAGAAGAAGGAATAATATTTCGTTCAACCTTATAACCTCGTATTTATAACCTCTGCAATATTGAGTAAATTATTATTGAATTGAAGAATTCGATATTCTAGTTTTGGGGGAGAAAATTCCATAATTCGTTTTCATTATTGAGTTAAAAATGGATAAATTAAGAAGAGCCCTCAACGGCAATGAACGATGCGATGAAGAAAGTGGTATCATTTCTCAGGTAATCACGTTTCTTAAATCAACTAACAGTATTGATTACATTAATTATATTTGCCTTTATAAAAATTAAGTTTCATTCATAAACTTATCGAATTTATCATTTTAAATGCTTATGTTTGCGATCGACGATGGAAGGTTGATGCAGATTTCACGGTAAATTAATAAAGCATTACAAGTATATGTGTTTCATATACTTGTAACATTTGCAGATATTACTGCAAACATTATAATAAGTGTCTCCTTTATATGGAAAAAATTATAAAAGATTAATATTTTTTTCTATTCAACATAGGTCATGGATCAAACATCATTAAGTTGGTCTACCAGAATAAAAGGTTTTGCAATTTGTTTCATCGTAGGGATATTATGTTCATTTCTTGGATCCTTTGCTCTATTTTTGCAAAAAGGCCTTGCTGTATTTGCTGTTTTTTACACTCTAGGCAATATTATCTCTTTAGCAAGGTAAAATGTACACAACTAATAATATAGTATGCAAATGATGTGTCCTGTCAATATTACAGGCATTATTTTATCTTATATTATTTAAATTACAATGTCAGTATGTTAATTTCTATGTTATAGCACATGTTTCTTAATGGGTCCATTTAATCAATTTAAAAAGATGTTTGCGTCAACGAGATTGATTGCAACTATATTAGTAATTGTTTCTGTTACTTTGACATTAGTTGCAGCTTTATATGTAAGTACTTTCTATTTCCTATTTATTATCCTAATTATTAGTATCCTGGAAATATTTACAATAAATTTCTGTTTTCAGTTGCACAATCCTGGTTTAGCTCTATTATTTATAATTATTCAGTCGCTAGCTATGACATGGTATTCTTTGTCATATATTCCATATGCTCGCGATGCCGTCAAGAAGACAGTGGAATCCTGTATTACATGAGAAGAGCAATTGTTTTTTTCCTCTGCATTTGTTATATGAATATTATTTAAATTCTATAGTGCCTTCTGACACTAACTGTACTGTAATATCTGATGTATAAATTATACTCTATTCATTTTATAAGAATTAAATATTAAGATATATATATATATATATATATTTCAGAATAATATAAATTCTTTGTAATATATACAACACAACACAATATGTATTATAAAACATCTGTTCTATACCACAAATGGTATGCTTGATTCCATATGATACATATCTAATACATTATGCTACTTGAATTGTTATGGACTGAATTAATCAGTATATAATGTAACATAAATATATTTTTATATATTTCTTAACATTTATTGTTAGAATTTAATACTACAAGATTTTTGGACTGTATGTACACACATTGTATTTTGATATTATTTAAAATGCATTGCATTTTAATAAAAGATTTAATTATTTATATGTATTTAATACATTTAAAGATTATATATAATTTATTTTCTTAACAAATAAATATTGAAATATAAAATCGTTAATTAAAATTGATTAATATTTGTCATGTTCGTGTCACAATTTCTTTGGGTACGACATAAAAGGTAGAATGAAAGAGATAAAAGAAATGCTATGTCATTTATCTCTCTCGAATCATTTGGAACGTCACAGCTTCTTTCAGTTTCTATTAATTTTAATAGTTGACCATACTTTCGAGTTGAAAATTATTGAATATTTTTTAAAATTTGCGTTTTTTTTAAATTTTTATAGTATTAGAGCATAATTTTTATTTTGAAATGTCCTAAATCCTTAAAATTCTATTAAATAAATATATATCAAATCAGATATTACTTCGCAATTTGAAATATAGTCGTTGGGAGATTGTCCACCAATCAAATCGCACGAATCAACATTGAATGACTGACGATTCTCATTGGGCAAATTATAAACAACAATAGGTCTGTTCTTTATAACTGAACTGGCTGCACTTGGCTGCACTAGTTCAGAGGTTATCTCTTTCCTCCCAATGTAGAGTAAAAAGGATAACCTCTGAACTAGTGCAGCCCAGTGTAGCCAGTTCAGCTATAAAGAACAGACCTATTATCTCATTTTTTTATTTCTAGCAGTAGCAACAGGTCGTGCTTCCACCAGAAAGGACGAACGAAGAGGCATTGAAAGTTATGTGAATTTGCGATTTAATCGTACTTGGTTAATTAATCGAGAGTACATTTAATAAAATTACAATTCATCTCGGCAATTTGTGTACAGGTAACATTTTAATTATGTTCAATTAAATTATATTTTTTTCGTTACATATATCCATATCAAAGATATTCATTTGCGTATAACCGTTACGAGAAAGATAAATTTGAAAATGACGATGATCAGCAATTATTATACATAAGTATTCTAATGTGTATAATGTACTTTTTACATTTTTAAATTATCTACAAATGGAAATTCGTAAAAATCATGATTATATAATATATATATATATATAGTATATAATTTATTATAAACCATCAGGTTCATTTAACTTATTTCATTTTTAACATGTTGTGTTATTATTATCCTTCTAATTTAATTTTTTTTATTTGTATTGTATAAACAGTGGAGTCAACCAACTATAAATTCAAAATAAATTGAAATACACTCAACCAATTTATTATACAGTGACAAAACGATGCTTTCTCAGGAAAAAACTAGCCATGGACGCATGGCAGATTTTAAATTTAACAATAAACTTGAAGTGAGTGTTAATAAAATTATTCTTTAATTTATGTACTTTAAATAAAGGGTTTATGTACTTTAAATAAAGGGAAACAGCAATATTATACCATAGTAATATTTTTATTTAATGACATTTCGATAATGTTATAGTATTGCATTTTTGTTTCCATTTTCCATATATATATATATATCTTTTAACTATTTGATTTAACACACTTCATATTTAAAATATTTGATACGTTTAACATATCTTTTAGGAAGCCCGAAGAAGGAGAAATGCATTATCAGTGGAATTACGTAAAGCCAAAAAAGATGATCAATTATTAAAGAGACGCAATCTCGACACTGAACAAGATTTGTTAACTTTGTGGAACAAAATAGGCGAGACTGTTTCACCTACTCCTTTACTTTCTATAGAAGAAATTGTAGATGGTATAAACTCACCAGATGTAATGACACAATTAGCAGCAACACAGACTTGTAGAAAGTTATTAAGTCGAGAAAAAGATCCTCCTATTAACGATATAATACAGGGTGGCATAGTGCCACGTTGCATTGAACTCTTAGATTGCGATCATAAGTAAGTATATACACACAAATGACATTTTTATATTTATATAAATAATTTCCTTATTTTTGTCTAGCATTCGCTTGCAGTTTGAAGCGGCATGGGTATTAACAAATATAGCTTCGGGTACATCCGAACAAACACAAAATGTTATAAAGCATGGAGCTGTGCCAAAGTTGGTGAAATTACTCAAGTCTGTGTCGCCTTATGTTAAAGAACAAGCAGTATGGGCTTTGGGAAATATAGCTGGAGATGGACCACATGCGCGCGACTTTATTCTTAGACATGATGCTCTATCTCTTCTACTTGATTTAATTAAACCTGATATTTCTGTATGTATAACATAATTTGACACATAACACTATCAAAAAGTCAATTTTTTTTATTTTTTTACTTTATGTCTAAATCTCGTTTCTCTAATTGTTATTCTAATGTTACATGTTTCATGTTTTACTGGTTTTCTCATTTTAATATAGTCTATTGATAAATATTATTAATGGAGAATAATGCAAGAAGAAAATTTAATTCAGAAAAAATACTAGAGCTAACAGAATATTGTTTTCATCTATTAATATTATATTTTTTTTATTTTTATAAAATTACATTTATATTCTATTATATTATTAACTAAACAATATATTTGAATATGCCAATATTTTCAGGTAACATTTCTGCGTAACATTGTTTGGACTTTATCTAATTTATGTCGAAATAAGAATCCACCTCCACCCTTTGAGCTGATTAAACCTGCTCTTCCAGTATTTAATCGTCTACTTAGCAATACAGATACAGATGTTCTTGGTAAGACATTTGCATGTTTTATTGATTGCATCATATTTTATTATTAGTCAATCCTGTATCTGAATAAAATATTTATGTTGCTATTTGTAATGTTTAGCCGATACTTGCTGGGCACTCTCTTACCTTACCGATGGATCCAATGACAAAATACAAGCGGTATTAGAAACTGGTATTATACCTAAACTCGTTGACTTGTTGAAGTCAAAGGAAGGAACCGTTCTTACTCCGGCGTTGCGTGCAGTTGGAAATATAGTGACAGGTGATGACATTCAAACGGATGCTGTAATTTCCGCGGGAGGATTACTACATCTTGGTGCATTGTTGCGACATCATCGTCCTAATATTGTCAAAGAAGCTGCTTGGGCGATCAGTAATATTACAGCTGGTAACACAGAACAGATTCAACAAGTAATAGGTGCTGGTTTGATACCATCACTGATAAATGTTCTTCATTTTGTAAGTGTGTTTATCCATATATGGAAAATAATTAATCAAAAGTTCTTAAGAAATATTTTGAAAGAATTCCATTAGTAAATGTATCTACAATATATTTTTTTAGGGAGATTATAAGGCACAAAAGGAAGCTGCGTGGGCTATAACTAACTTAACATCGGGTGGGACAGTCCAAAATTTGGCAGAATTAATACAAGCGGGTGTATTACTACCTTTCTGTAATTTGTTGGAAACAAAAGATTGGAACATTATTATTGTCGTCTTAGATGGCTTAACTAATATCTTGCACACTGCACAAAAAATGGGAGAAATAGATCGACTTGCTATTATGATTGAAGAAGTTGGAGGATTAGATAAAATAGAAGCTCTTCAACATCATCAAAACGAGCAAGTTTATCAAAAATCTATGGCTATAATCGATACATTTTTTTCTGAAAAGGTTTGTCCATATATGCATATGCACATACATGTATGTATATATATTTTTTTTCTTTTTTTCTTTAAATATACATTTTATTTAAAAACCAAAAATAATATAATCTATAAAAAACAACCAATGACAACTTGTTCTATTTTTTTAGTTTAAATAGTTTTATGTTTTGGGTCTATTATTATTCTAATAGATTTCATATAATAACCGATTTTATATATTAAAATTTTGAGATTTTTTGTGTTTTATGTATTCATAGTTTATATTTGTGTTTTATGTATTCATAGTTTATATTTATAAATTCCATAAAAATTTTTTCCCGATTTCTTTTCTAACAAAACAAAAACAAAAAAGTTTTTTTTTTTCAGGATATTGAAGAAGTGATACTTACTTCTAAAGAAAATGTTGAAGGACATCTTGAATTTAATGTAACGGAAAATGCATCAATAGATGAATTCAAATTTTGAACATGCTTTGGATCTGGAATATAAATAAAATATTGTAAGTCGAAAAATTTTGTAAATACATACGAGACTTGATTATTGATTTATTGTAATTGTCTATAATAGCGATAATAATCTATAACACAAATTATAAGATTGACAGAATGTTTAATTATTCAATCAAGTTTTAGCGATTCACGCAAAAAGCGGAAGAAAAAGAATATACATTTTAAGCAGATAAATCGATCATTTAATGAATTGAAAATAAAAAATGAGCTTGTTTTTTTATACATCATTATAAAGAAAGGATTCTATTAATGTGTGTACATAATTATAGTGAAGCTTTATTGAGATAATTAAGTATCGTATGTTTTTTTTCTAGTTATTTTTAAGTATAAATGAAATCATTGTGTGTTATATTAATTTTGTAAATCAAAAACTTCAAAAATATTGATATAATTTCTAAAGCAAAAGCGTTATAAAGATAAAATTTAAATTTAGTTTTTTTATATTAACTACAAAAACTAACGAAAAAATTATGTAGTTTCATGTTTTTAATTCTTCCTTCTTCACATATAGAAAATGATCATTGATTATATAAAATCTCAAATTTTCTACAAATTCAGATTATTATTATTGCATTATTTCTACACAAATCATTTTATGAACGAGTATTAATGAAAAAACAAATTTTGATAATTTGCAAGAAAAAATTCATAATTAAGATTAATAATGTAATGATTCATTATTATTCACTACAATTTTTTTGTACAAAAAGGAAAGTCTTACACCTTTTCTGTATGAAAAGAAAGAAATGCTCAGTATTATTTATTACATTTTACTTTGTACTTTTCTAATAAAACGTTGATAAATATTCATAAATGAATTATTTTATCCCATTATTGTAATTTTCTACAAAAAATCCTTATTGAAGAGATTGATAAGAACAATGTTAAATGTCTAATATTTAATTATTTTTATATATTTATTCATTTGCTATATACTATATCTTATTGTATGTTGGATAAATTAATATGGAAATTGGTCTTATCAATTAATAAATATGATTTCAAATATAATGATGCGCATGTAATAAATAATTTATTTTCAAGAATTAATACATATTTTTTGTTATCTATGATACCTACCAAATTATTTAGCTTGAAGAATAGTACTTCTGTAGCAAATAATAGAAGTACATGGTTAATTTTTGATACTGTTACAAAAAGCGCTAAAAAAATCATTGCCAGTTAGACATCTTTCTTCAGCTCTTCTCTAATAATGAAGAAACTTGTAAGTGATGTTGTTAATATGTACTTCATTAAAATGTGTATCTTCACATTATCGACCTAATATGAAGTCGCTTTGATCATTAACTAAGAAATGATAAACAAAAGCAGCTTTCTTTTTATCGAATGTAATCTGAGTCGCACGACTTCTTTGATGACGATCATCTCTGCTTCTCGGTGGATCTCTCAAAAATATTGATCCAAATAATGTGGCTGAAAATAATATAATAATGCATCAAATACCATTATGAATATGTGAAAGCATGGATAATAAAATAAAATGAAAATTAAAGATAATATATATAAATGTAAAAGTACCGAGTGTTTTAGCATCAAGTTCGTTATCTTGCATATGATTTAATAACTCTTGCAAAAATGAACTGATGTAAAGAAAAACTGTTCTTCTAGTTTCTGGTAACTGCATCACAATCTGTGAATGGATAAAACAATATGACAATTTGAATTTGATGTATAGTCCCCCTTTTCCTCTTATATGATAAAAAAAAAATTAAAGTTTAATTTACTTGTTTGCATTGAAAATAATTAGTTGCTGCAGATAGGCAAACATTATGTAGATTGTATGGTATTAAGGGTTCAGCTGTAGACTCTAAAAGCAATAATAATGCTTCTGCTACTGAATGTATGCTACCAGCTATGTAGAGTGAAAAAAAAATTAATATATTAACATTAAGGAACAATAGCATGTAATATAATTATAGTATTTTAAGATATGAAAAGGATACGCATTGGATCTTGACTTGATTCATCTAACCAATCTCGAATAGCTATTATTTCACTATGAAGGCCTGGTGTTTCAAAAAGTCCTGGAGTTTTAATTCCATGTCGATATAGCCTGTCCACTAAGTGCCATACTTCTTTCGGTACTGGATATGGTTCTTGTGATGGATTTTTATTGTTTTCCTAAAGTCAAATTGAATAAAGATAGAAATAAAGTTAGAGTAATTAATATTCAGAATAGTGGAAATCCATTGTAACAATTTTTGAATACTCACCAATTCTATTAGTCTTCCAACAGGAATTTCTCTAATTGGAAGTGAAATATGAACCAATGCTTCCATAGAGGATCCAAAACAGCTTCTCTCATAAGTACCTGGAAAATACCATTGGTTCACATAACATTATTAATGGATATTTAGAGCTTTATATAAATATGGAAATAATAATAGTTTTTCACTATATTTTACATGCAACATACCTGTTACAGTAATGAAAATGTCCTTACCCCCCTCGAGATGTAATACCAGAATATCATATAATTTATCCTCACCAGAATTCAGTTTACATGCAGTTTTCTTGTCTACATATACTTCCAATTTAATATCGCATTTTTCGCCTATATGTGATCAAAAAAGAAAAAAAGAAATATATAATTGAAAATAAAATGAGAAATATCCTACAAAGATATGAAAAAAAGCATAAATATTATAAATATATACCTGGTTTTATGAAACCTGTATAAGGTTCTATATGTAACCAATCTTTGCAATAACTTGTATCATCCAGTTTTTTTATGAATTCAAATTGTACTGGTACCTAATTTGCAGAAGATAAAAAATAAAGATTAAGCGTGCATGCATGTGTTTGTATATATGTAGTATAACATAAATTGTTTCACTTATATTCTACCTGGCCTGTATTAGCGATAATGAGTTCTTTACTACTAGGTTCGAGAAATTTTAAAACATCAAAAATAATATCCGTAGTATCGACCATTACTTGAGGCAAGAATTCATTTTCCAATTTATCAAGTTTTTTCATAACTTCCTCATGAATTTTACGATACTTGGCCATGTCTATAATTCGTATCTGTTTTAAAAGATTATATAATATATATTATTTTTTTTTAAGTAACAGTATAATAATAAAGAAAAAAAACTATCCATAGACTTATGCATTTTTACCTGAGACTCAAAACTTGCACTAACTGGTTTGTGATCGGATATCTTAAGTTCTGAATAACTTTTGTAACTAATTGATTTAATCATATCTCCTTTCCATAACACTCGATCACACCAAGCTGGAGCTCTGCATTTTTCACTGCATATCATCAAATGCAGATATAAAAAGAAATCATGTTTAATTGATTTTACTTTTAATGAATATATGCATTTCTGTAATTATAATTTAATAAAATTTTGAAAATACCTCGAGTCCCAGTTGTCAGTACCTGGATCATATTTATATGTAGGTTTAAAATTAATTTCGGCTTCCTGAAATCCTTGAAACACACGTCCTGCTTTGCGCTGTTGTCCAAGCTGATCTAGTGCTAAGACAGAGTTATAATTGCCTTCTGAAATGTACTGCTTAGCAACTGCAGCATCCATATCTGTTATTCGATAATTTAAATCCCCCAACCAATAAATCTGACTGTAATATCAATTTGAATTAATATATCATGAAATATAAATTGTAATAAATTTGAAATAATAAATTAAGCTAGAAATACAAGTAACAATAACATATATAGAATAAAATTTAATACAATTTGTATATATATAATTTATGAGTATGCATGTAATAATTATGTATGATATACATAAAAAGCTTACTCGTGATCTTTAAAGTTTTTGGGTGGAACATATTTTGTGAAGGATAATCTTGCACAAATATCAGCATAATCCTGGTTGCGTCGTTCAAATTCTTCACAATGCGCCGCTAAATGAGCATTAACAAAACAAACGGACGTATTGTGAATACAACAGCTTACTGCTACACCGCCTTTATTGCCCTATAAAATAAGCAATCTATTAAAATGTGAGGATCATAATTAATTATTTATTGGAATTAAGAATTTAATATTGCATTATTGTTACATGTCTTGATACTATAGCAAAGAAAAAAGTATTGTAATTTATATATAAGTATTATTAGATATTAAAAATTTTCTTACTAATTTTCCCATAATGCCTGTTCCTACTGTATCAGTAGATACATTTTCAATGTATGGCATATGAGTTTCGAGCGCATATACTAGCAACATTATTCCTACTAATCTGACAAGAGCAACCTGGGTATACACACCGCCGGGATGAAGCGAATCAACTATGACTTGCCTACAAGATAGAATTTTCTTTTATTTTTATGTTACATAATTCTTTCTGTATGCTATATGTATCTATGTTATAATATTATATGTGTATATGTGTGTTAACATACTACTTTCATTTTTTATTATAAATGACATACCTCCACTCCTCTTCTCTAGGAGTTTCGTGAAATAGGAATGCTTCTTTACTTAAATCTAATTCTTGAAATCCAATAGCATATATATCTGGTGGCAATTCGTCTGTACTCAACCACTGATCTAATTTAATGCCATTTGGGGGCTGTCCATTGACATTCCATGTACAAGTCAGTATACTATAATTAACTATACTATAATAACAGTAATCTTATACAAGACACTAAAGCTTATTCTAGAGTTGGATAAAAGAAAATGAGAGGCAAAATTTTGTAACTATGCAATGTAACAAACCGAAATGTTCTGCTATATGTGTAGTCATCTTCCTTACAGGCCATTTGATATCGTACCACCGACTCTCGTGCAGCTACCGGCGATTTACCTGAGGCAATGCATTGTCTTCGTACTACTACATCATGGCTTTCGAGATTGAGCAACTATAAAAATAATAAATTAAAATAAAACTTTTATTCAGATAAAATTCTATAAGTCAATTTACGTATTTGTGTAACATTAATTCTTATTATTATATATATTATTATTGTATACCCTTATTAACTCTTATTGTATACTATTATTAACTTACAGAATCAACAGCATCCTGTGCATCTTTACCGGCAGAAGCTAAACTTCTTGTACTTTTTGTTAGTTTTTCGATCCATGAAAATTCTGCTGCTGGACTTTTACCTGTTTGATATACTAAAATCATAATTATTTTGCACATAAATGGCCTCTGCGCATAAGAATTATCTGTTGGATATATATGCATACATACTTTCTATCGCACGAAATATTTCTGACACTAATGAGCTGGTTGCTTCTCCGAGCTTCATTTCAAATATCAAACGAAGTTTTCTGGACGTAACATTCATGTATATATCACCATCTTGTACTTTTTCATTGGTATCTTAATAATTAAAAAGAAAAGTTTAATTGAGATTCAATTATAGAACAGTTAAAGATGTTATTTATTTAAATGATAGTAAACAGAGAATTCACACAAATATAATTAATGATATTGAATATAGAAAAATCTCAATACCTATATCACATTTAAAATCTTGATCAATAGGCAGTACTCCTTCCAAAGTAAGATCACTATACACTTGTGGAGGTATTCTTGAAGCAAGGAAGATTGCTAAAGCATGAGTCATACCTTTGTAAATGAGAACAATATATCTTGAAGATTTTATCCATCCTTGTATTAAGAACGCTTCTGTAGCCTACAATTACATGATTAAAGCGTTGTAATATTACCGGTAATAATATCAAGTTATTGATGACAACTGACATTTATAACTGAATGCAACTTCTAAGAGCCTTAGGTTAATAATAAATTATCACGTTAATCACGATGATTGGTAATATATATCTATTATTCATTAAATTCAAGAAAAAATACCGTTACAACAATCTCTCCTGAGACAAATTTCGATTGCACGATTGCTAATGATTCTGACGCCGACATCGTTCTTGCCGTCACAGTATACGCAGAAGTAATTAAATCTTAGTAATTGTCTCCAATATTGTAGGATTTATATAGGTTTATTATACTATATTATAGGTCATAATATATAGTATAATAGAAAAAAATAAAGTATTAATAAAAATTTGTTGCTTTTAATTCACTCTTGAAACTTTGACAAGTCAACAAAGACTACATGTATGTATGTATACACACCCCCATACATACATATCATAGTTGGTCACCATTGACTGTGTTTCTGGGTCCGAAAGTTTTAGGGCGTATTCACATTTTGACAGAAAAGCAGAAGCCAATCAGAACTCGCGCTGGTAATCACAATTTTCTACTTTTTGCCTTTCTAATGTACTGCTTACACACTGTTTATTACCAGCGCGAGTTCTGATTGGCTTTTTGCTTTTTTGATTTTTGCTTTTCTGCCAAAGTGTGAATCAGTGTTGGCATGCGGGGCCGGTTTTTCGCGCATGCGCGACAGTAGTGGCGGCTAACCAGCGATGTATCACATGTGGAAGATTTGGCGGGCTCGAGAAAAATTACGTGGCATACAGACATAGTTGAGTGAGACACAGTTTATTAAAAGTTTTGTGATATTTAATAAATAGTCGTGAGTTATTCGTATAGTGTATACAGATAAAAATGTGTGCTGTTGATCACTCGAAACAATTTTCTAAGAGAACATTTTTTCGGGCGACCAGTGGCACACCTTTTTGTCTGTATTAGATACTTCATTAAGGCCTCATTTGCCGCGCATGCGCGAAAAACCGGCCCCGCATGCCAACACTGGTGTGAATGCGCCCTTAGCTATTTTGTCCAAGCAGTAAGAAGTAGTTTTCAAAAAAGATTTTAATTTTATTTATCAATTTAAATAGTGAAATTTGAAATTATTGTAAATTATCTATTTTTATCTATTTTTAAATTACCTATTTTTCTTTCCACGTGTAACATTGTGTGTAATTTATCTCTTAATGAAATAGTGAAAAATGAAAAATTTCATTTATAATTTCAATAACCTAAATGCATCTATTTTATATGTGTATTTTATATGTATTTTATATGTGTGTCTATGCTGCATCAGTATAATATATACATATAAGATCCTTTCTACGTCTATCTTTTTCTTTCTCTCTTTACTTCTCTCTAACGCTCAAATATATATCTATCTTGTTTTAAATGCAGAAATTTTTTAGAAAGTGCAAGCAGCACGAGAACAGACCTACATATTATATTTTTTTATAACGTTGTTTTACAATTGTTGTATAAAAAAAATATCTAAATAAAAAAATGGTAAGGACTTGTTGTGTTGAAAGGTGCAAAAGAACATCGCGTCCAGGTGATAATGTATCATTTTTCAGGTAATTTATAATTTTAGATAAATATGTAATATATATATATATACTTAAGATAATTTTTAAATGTACTATCTATATATCTTTTTTTCCTTGATATTTCTAGTTTTCCATTACAAAATCAAGATTTATTAAACAAATGGTTAGAAATTATACCAACAAAGAACCGAATTTCAGAATATACTCAAATTTGCAGTACTCATTTTGAAGAATCACAATATAGATGTATGAATGGTAGACGATACTTAAAGAAAGATGCAATTCCTTCTATATTTCCATTTGATTTAAAAATTGTAAGTAATTTTAAAAATAACAATATTTTACTTTAAATAAAAATGTAGTAAGCATATTTTTGTTATTATGTTACAGCACAAAACAAGCAAAGAGGAAGATCAAATTCTCAGATGCCAACAAAATACATCAAAACATATGAGTAATAATATTCGTAATCACTATGATTCTCATTGTAATATGCAGAAGCAAGAAATAACAAATACATCATTGTCATCAACATTAAATACAGTAGATAAAGCAATACAAAGTACTCCTCGAACTCAGGTTTGAAAGAATTTCTATAACAAATTTTTAAATTATTCAAGATTATCCTTTACTTTTTATATTTTTTTATATATTACTAGAGTATAGCTATACAAGTACCACCAAAGCAATTAGCACAGTCCGAAAATGAAAAAAACTTACGCCAACAAATTAAAATTCTTCAAAATAAATTACGCTATAGAGAATTAAGAATGTCAAATGTTTGTCAATTAATAAAACAATTAAAAAGAAAAGGTAAATGCTCAGACCAACTTGAAAAAGTTTTATTAAGAAGACTTTCTGTATTTAACTCAAAACTTTCTCAAAAAGAAACTGAAGATAATATTAACACTAAAGAACATTCTAACACGAAACTGGATCAGTAAATTTTCAAATGTTTATTTTTAAATGTTTATTTCAAATGTTTAATTTTGTAAAGTATATTCCAAATTTATACGATTTTGATTTTGATTTTTTCAGCATAATGTATGTAACTTAATATAGAATCTAATTTGTACATGATTAGTAGTTCAAATTAGAGTAGTCTGTTATTTTAGAACTTTAATCTTTCTATTCTATAATTTCTTATTTATTAATTTTTATAAAGACTATGTATATTATTAAAATAAGATTCATCATACACACACACAGATACATCTGTACACAATTTTACATTATATTAATAAATTCGTAAGTAACAAAAATGTTGATTTATTCCGTATTATTATCATAAAATAATTTTGTATATAGTATGTATGTATGTATGTATATGCGCCCGTATGTATGTATGTATGTATGTGTGTGTGTGTGTGTGTGTGTGTGTGCGCGCGCGCGGATATATAACACATACATTATTTTTTATTTATTTAATTTAATTTTTATTTTAATTCGTGATCTTCGCTTTTGTTTTATATTTTGTTTCTTATTTTTGTTATCTTATTTATATCTCATTGTTTACTTTCTTTTTTTTATTTATTTTTAGTTTTCTCTATATATTTATTTGTATGTTTAGTATTTCGATAAGTAAATGCTGCACATATATAATCCTATATTTTTAATTTTAATTGAGTGAGTTGCGAAAATTTTATATATCATGAGCAGCCGAATTTTTTTATCAATTAATTTATAATATATTCAATTGTTGATATAGAACCGCTTCTTTGGTGATTAATTTAGATGTGCATTGATTTTGCAGTTAATGAAGGCAATTTTATATAATTTCTTTATGCCAGAAGAGATTACTATTTTTTTTATTGAGAAGACTTAATTTTCTCAATTCTATCTATCTAGGTAGCAGAGGAAGTGTTTCTACACTATATGCTCGTCCATATTTTAAGTTCTGCACGTTCTCGAACTATATATTTTAAATTATTATGTTGCAAGGGGAGGTGGAGGAAATTAAATCGTCCATTCAAAGAACATTAATTATTAAAAAAAATTATTAAAGAATCGGTTTTTAAAACTGCAGTTTTACACTGTTTTTATTCTTTTTTTAAAATTTATTTATAAAAAATTTTTATTAACGATTTAAAAAAGAATTAAAGAAACATACACATATGTATACACATACATACATATACAAACATACACATCATACGGAATAGGAAACGTAGTATATACAAACGCATGTGTATAAATATACACCAGAGTTAAAAGAGCATTCTTGAAATTCAATATCAACATTATATGTTATACATTTACTTTGAACTCTTGAAGTTCTTTTATTTTAAACTTTCGATTTGATACTATTGCAGAATAAGTTATATATATATATATAAATTTAATTTATTCATACATAAGTTTACATATATATACATACATTTTTTCATATATTTTACATATAAGTTTTTTCTATTTAGTGTTTGCAAGTCTAATATATAAGTTATTTTATATAGATGTATTTTTGTATTATATTTAATATATATATATGTTAAACAATTTTTAAATACTTTTGTGTTTATTCGCTTCCGCGTGCATTTTTTATTTATTTTAAACCTTACATTATTATTCGATTGTGCAATTATTATTTTATACTCTCACATACTGGATTTTTAATCCTTTTAAGAGAAGGTTTAAGATAAAAATAAACTCTTTCTCTCCTCTTTCCTTCTCTCCCGTCTATCCTTGTTTTTTCTTTTATCATCCTCTCTCGATTTCTCTCTTATCATCCCTTCTTTTTCCCTCTGTTTTTCTTATCTCTCTCTCTCTCTTTTCGTATAGCGCAGCATCTATTATCGAATGCGCAGACTCTACGCCTGCAACATCTCTCGGAAGGGATGATCTCTCGCTCAGTATTGAAAATTCGTACGACGCAAGTAATTCGTAGCTATCGACGTGATCTCACTGTAGATTCAAAATAGTGAATGAGTGAGTGAATTGCAATTGCAGAAATTACTAATAATATTGAATGGGATAAACGTGAAGGACCGCGTCGTTTCGCATCTGCTCAGGTCGAGAGAAAGTCGCGGAGCGTTCGATTCGCACCACCGATGGCAGATCACGATAACATTTACGACGACGAGGTAATTAATTAAGTCGTATGAATTGCTATCACACATCACGCAATGTTCTGTTATTTTTTAAAAATTTTTACCAATTTTATATAAATGAATATTTATTTGTTATTCCTCGATTTTTTTACACAAGTAGATTTTTTTAATACAAAGACATAAAAAATGATTATATTCCATTTATTTTTCCGCTTATTTCTTGTAAGTTAATATTATTAACTAATCCTCGTGAATACTAGTTAAAAATGGCAAGTGCGGCTTCTCAGCAACAAGTAATATCAATACATGATGATGAAATAAATGGAACATTTATTTCTGTAATACGTAATAATAAGTAAAGATTTTTTTCAAAAAATATGTATAGTAGTAGCAGTTGACATATTTACATGTATTATTTTTATATTATATCATAAAGTCATACATTATTTTTAAGTATTATGCTATTATTCTGTTAACAACGTAATCTTTTAATACACATTATAATATACACTCACGAAATACTCCAAACAAATTATTCAAAACGCTCGAAATAAATCTTTATCTCACCATCAAACTAATACTAACTTTTCCTTAAGAGAAATTATATCTTATAGTAAATATTATTTTTTTCTTATAGTAAATTATTCTACACATCAAGAATTATATACAGAAATATTGATTTCAATTAATATAGTATCGTTAAATGCGTTTGAAATTTTTGCTATTTATAACAGCTATGTAACGATTTTATACGTGTATTATTGAAAAGATGATTTTAATGAGTTCGATTTAGTATGCAATTCGTCAAATTTCTAAAACATGAAAAATTAAACTTGAGAAGTAAATTTATTACTAAAAAAAATCCACTTTTTCAAGAGCATGATATACATTGATACGCGTTCGTCTCTTACTCGTTGACGCACAGCGCAGTACATCGCTTCTCTCTCTATCGATTTTAGCTACAGCAGCTGACTAGATTCTAGCTCTTGCTATGCAACACAAAACTGTAATTGACTCTTTTGTCTACAATAGCGTTATGATATCAGTGATCTTTAACAATTTTTTCAAATATTTGACCTGGAAAATGATGTTATAGATGTATTTATAAAGACGTTTTTATATATCCTCCAGTTTCATTCATACTATTTCTCTCTCTTTTTCTAAAATAAATTCTGTCGATGATCTAATACTCATATCCTAGTTCATCTTGTTACCTGCTTTTATTCCCCAGCCAACACAAACACGTTAAAGATGTCATAAAAAGCGTATAAAAGATGTTTGAATCTTCTAAATATTTATATTAATATCACTTAAATTGTATGTCATTTACCTTTTTGTAACAGAATAAGGATGACGAATATAAAAAAGTTTTGACATTGGCTGCGTTCCGATATTCACTGCCAGTACTGAAAATCTGTAGTATGCGTGACATAAACTATAGATTCTCAGTACTAGCAGTGAATATCGGAACGCAGCCATTATCTACTTCTGGAAAATATATGAAATATATTTTATTAAATTGTAGAAATCTCTCTTTATATTATAGAAAATTCACACTATTATATTATGAAAAAATATATCGCATTTTAAATTAAAATTTTATTAATATTATGGCATCTCGGATGGAAATTTGTTTTATTTTTAATGTGTTCGTATCAATGATGTTATTTATATTGCATTAAATTATTGTGAATAATAATTTAGAGATACATAACATATACACAACATAATTATTTAATTGTTTAGCATTAGCGTTAGTTAAGAACCTTTGTGATAGGAGCTAGTTTCAGCCAACCCGAATCAAAGGAATTGGCGTGGGATTTTAATAGCATTACTCGTGATCGTCGCGGTCCTAGCTCTTATTGTCACATCTGTCGCTTTGCTTACACCTCCCGATGATGGCCCTAGAGTACGAGGGACGCGATTACGTCTCTCCGAGGTGAGTAATGAACGATTTGTATCGACATGTAATTAAAATTAATATCTGGGAAGATGTGAGAAAATATAGAGCTAAAAAATGTTCTGTAATTTTTACAAGGTACAAAATAATATTTTTTTATTTAAAAGAAATATTTTCGGCATTTTATGATTATATATATGAAAAATATTTTTCTCTATATATTTATGTTTATTAATTGAATCCTTTTTATTACTTAAATCTTTGAAATACATTTATACACATATAATCGTGAAATGCCGAAAATATTTCTTTTCATACAAATCGACACGTCTTCTAAAAATAAAATAAACGGGATTGATTCGAAGATGCGCTTTTGCCTCCCAGGTGCTTTCGGGAGAATTATCTCCTTTATTATTTAATGGATCTTGGACAAGTAATTGTCATATATGCTACCGAGATATTTGGGGTGGCATCTCTTTGTTGAATGCTTCGGATCCAAATATCGTATCGCATAGTTTAATGCCGAATGAAACATTTGTAAGTATTTAAAAATGTTTTTGTAAGAAAACTATCAATTGCGTTATTTTTTCAGTTTAGTTGTCAGGAAATAAACATTCATAACTTTCTTATGCAGAGACGATTGAATCCAGTAAAATTTTCCCTATCACCGGATCGAAAATACTTGCTCCTTGCTCAAAACGTGAAGAAACTGTTTCGTTATTCGTATTTAGCACAATACGTCACTTATGACGTCAAGACACGGTCAGTGTAATTTATATATGCATGGATAAAACATTGTAATTATTTATAGTATCGTTTAATGTCTTAATGGTAGTTTTTCTTTAATATAATCGCTAATTAAATTAAATCTTTTTAAATTAAATAACGCACTTGACATTTAAAAATTTTGATGAATGGCTTTACAGAGAGTGCATAATGTTAACTCCTCATCCTGAAAAAGATGTTCATCCATATCTTTTACTAGCGCAATGGGCTCCGAGTGGGCATGGACTCATCATGGTGCAGGATTACGATATTTATTATAAGACAAGTCCCATAAGCAACACCGGATATCGCGTAACAAATACCGCGGTACCTGGCATATTATTCAACGGCGTCCCAGATTGGCTATACGAGGGTAAAACATAATATTTTACTGTCTAGTTTTTGTATATGCGCGATTTGGAGACAATGAGTAACAAGAAAAAAAGTTAATATTTTAAGAGCACAATTTTGAAATAATTTTTAAAAGATATACCTACATATATATATTGAATAAATAAAGATAATAATATTTATTATTTTATTTTTTATAGAAGAGATATTACATAGCGGAGAGGCAATCTGGATGTCGCCACATAGCCATATGATGCTTTACGCCTCGTTCAATGATTCTCTCGTAGAAGAAATGCATATTTCATGGTTTGGAGAGGGAAATAAAGCTTTGTATCCTGATATACGATCTTTACGGTATCCTAAGGTACGTGATATATTAGAGAGAGAAATTATTATAATGTTTTAATAAAATCAAATTTTTTATACCACTTTATTCATTGATAACATCAAAGTAAAAAGGCATTATTTAAGTAAAGCATTATTTAAGTAAAGCATTATTTAAGTAAAGCATTATTTAAAGTAAAAGAACATTATTTAGCAGTTTTATTTTCTAGCCAGGAACGCCAAATCCTTCGGTACGATTGTATGTTGCCGATCTAGCTGACCCGAAAAATATTCGTACAAAGATAGTGAAACCGCCGTCTATCATCGAGCATGTGTAAGTTTTTTATCTGTCTTAGAAATATTTATAATAAATCTATAAGATTCTGTTTGAGAAATGTTTGAAAGGATGAGATCGAACTTGACTTTGAGAAATTATTAACAATACATAATATATTCTCGAATGTAATGAATATAAAAAACTACAAATAAGATAAACTTTTTTGTCATCTGTCGTCAATTAATTGAAAATATATGTCAATGAAAAATATGATCATCACGACACAAATCATCAAATGAAATATAAGTATTTAAGTTTGAATTTCTATTGGCCTGTTAGATTAATATCGCACCGCAAAATAATATCAAATTATAAAATAAATTAATGTAAATTTTGCTACATATTGTTTTAATATAATGCTCTTGATATAATTTTTGTAAATTTATATCATCTTAAGATTATATGAAATGAAAAATAATTCACTCACCAGTATGATGCGAAGCGACGGAGTTATAGTACGCAAGACGTCGACCTGTAAAATATAAGAACATATCTTTATAAATGACATATGTGTATAAAATTACTTTAAAAGTGATTAATATTTCAAAGAAAAATAAATATTGTTAACAATTATAAATTTTTAATATGTAATATATTTTTAATATATTCTTTAAACTTCTTTAATATTTAACAAAAGTAACATAATTCTTGGAAAAAATTTTATTATAATTGTCTAAATAATGACGAATTTTACACTTTATAATATAAAAAATATATATAATTTATACATAAAAATATTTTTACACAGATCTTTTAAGTATTGTTCGAAATAAAATTTAGAATATTTTATGCACATTGCACGTATAATGATATAAAATAAAATTAGTACTATCGAAATGAACGAGCAATTAACTCGCAAGTATTAAATATATAATAAATTAAGTTATATGTTGCTTACCCATGATTGCTCCGCCGTTGCCCGATGTGTCTTCGGATCTCCTTTTTCTCTCTTGTTCATCTTTTGCTGTCCTTTCATGGCACTAACAGTCATTCGCGAAAATATAATACATAATTGATAAGAGATAATTAACAATTAATGATTGCATTTACTAATTAAACACGTTGCGACACTTGACCGGAATTTATCCGTTCCGTACTTCGCGATAGTTAATAATCGAAAAATTCTAGATTGACATCAGCAATTTCTCCTCGATACAACACGATATTACGCGAGTTAAATAATTAATTAAGACGCAAGATGTATCATCCAAAAATATACAAAATTAAAATTTATTATTACACAGATAATACATTTCAAACATAATTTCTCAAAATAAATGTATTATTAATACAAACGAATTATATTTATGTTAACTTGATCTATTCCAATTCTTTTTTCCAAAAGAAGAATCACAGAAATAATTATTATCATAAACATCGAAGAGAATAAAACAACAATTTATAATTCTAATTTTTTAGTGATATATTTACGACTCGTTAATCAAAAGAATCTATTAATCACGCGAGTTGATAATCGCTATTATAAAAACACGCTTAATAATTATTAATATTCCAATTGTATTTCGAAAGATATTATTACGATATTACGAAGATATTACTAAGATTTTACTAAGATATTACCACGGCACACGAAGCGTCTCGCACCTTCTCGTTCGAGTGTCGTCGTACGAATGATGAGATGACTACGTCTGGTAGACAGTAGCGCGTTATACACAAAAGGCATGATTATTATTGTACACGTTCGTACTTCGAGAGATACTACAATATTATTAAGATATTACTACGGCATGTGGAACGTTATTGTCTGAATAACAAGGTCACTACAAATCTTATACAAATAATAGCACGCGTTATACGTCACAAAAGACGTGATTATTATAAGAAACGAAAGACGTATGATATTTCTTGATACCTTACAATCATAATTTAGAATATACGATAATATTAAGATATTACTACGGCAAACAGACCGTCTTCTATCATGCCATTACCATACCGCTCGAGTGTCATCGCGCGAATATCAAGGTGACTACCCCTTGTAAACAGTAACACGCTATACACCACAAAGACCAAGGTCGACTATCTCTTACTTTCACAATAAACGCGTGCCTGTACGAAATATTTAACGCAAAATAAATTCATGCGGAATATTCTATTTAAAAAAATTTTTTTCACTAATTATTAATAGGCATTTAAAAAGAAATATAAATAATCACACAAGACGTGTAGTGAGATAAAAAATTATTCTCTCACTCTTTCTTTACGTAAAAAAAGATATACTAATTATATCTATTAAATATTTTTTTTATATTTCTATGTATTATGTAATATATTAATTTATATTTTATATTTCTGTGTATTATATGTAACATATTAATTTATCAAAAGATGATTTATTTACCTCTATTGTATCTATATATCTTTTACATATATATATGTGTGTGTGTGTGTGTGTGTGTGTGTGTGTGTGTGTGTGTGTGTGTGTGTGTGTGTGTGTGTGTGTGTGTAATTATTTAATAATAATAATGTATTAATTTTCACTTCATTCTATAAAGAATTTTTAAAATTATGATATTAAACATTTTTAATTAAGTAATAATAATATTTCTAAAATCAACATTTAATATTGATTAATAATAAATAATAATAAATATAAATTTTTAAATAACAGTAACTCACTTTAATACATGAGAGAATATGAGAGAAATATCAAATATATATCGAATATATATATGAAAAATTTTATTCTTATCTACTTGAATTATTGATAATAATAATTGATGAAAATATGAATTGTAATATCATTTCCTTCTCTTATAACATGTCAAAAAGCTTTTATTTATGTCAAATCAATAGGAAAAATCATATACTTTATATTCTAATTTAACAACATAATATTATGAAGCATTAAATATAATCATATTTATAAGATATCTAACACACAAATAAATGAATCTTTTATAAATCAAGATATTACAATAGAAATATCGGAACAATATATTTGTAGCTAATATTATAAAAAAGTGAGTGTTTATTTTACTAAACATTCGTCGTATATATCACTGTATTTTGTTTGATTATTTGTATTTCTTCTTATATTTTCTTAAATTAATAATTAATTAAGTGAGAAATAGATTATAAGAAATAAAATATTCTGTATGGATTTATTTTACAGTAAATATTTTGCAACATTATTTTGTTCGATTTTGCTTTTCACGCACTATTTATATAATATTCATCTTATTTTATTCGCACGGCGAATTGAACAATAAAATAACGATACAAAGCATCTCGTGTATCATAATAATATCTTTCGAAGATAGAAGAGTATTTTAATCATAGAAAATTTCTCTTTTTTTCAAAAAGAAAGAATAATAAACTCTGCTCTTTTAAGCCGTGCCTTTTTACAAATAAATAAATAAATAAATAAAGTATATATATATATATATATATATATATATATATATATATATATATATAAAATCTTCATTGACGCTCTCCGTCATCTTTCAAATCTTTCTAAATGCATTTTTATATTTCTCAGGGATCATTACTTCTCGACTGCTTCCTGGGTATCTCAGACAGAAGTCTGTATAACATGGTTGACGCGCGCCCAGAATCTTTCATTGGTGACCATCTGTAAGAATCCAATGTGGCACTGTCAGGTTCGTAAGTACCATCTTTTTTCGCTTATATAGAATATATCTAAATAATCCATATAAATATTGGAATGGCTTTCGACTAATATTATGACTATATTATTATGATCGTACGATTAATATTTAATGTATATCTTTTTATGTAAGATCTTTGGTTACCAAAAAGTATTATTTTTATATCATTTTATATTATATATACGCGTGTGCGTATTCATACGTGCATACGTGCACACACATATTACAGTAAGCAAATAAAAGTAACATATAATTAAAAAAAACTTGATAGACAAAGCTTTTAGTGAATTTGTATTAATAAAAATGCAATGGCATGAAAAAAAGCTAAAAATATAAATAATAAATTATTATATTATACCGTCAGTCAATTACATTCGTGGAGTATAATTAATACTAAATGTAAACATTTCGCATTAATAATAATAAAAGAGCATATCATTATAAAAATATAATAAAATTTAAATACTTTTCCGAATATATATAATACAATCTAATAATATGATTATAAAAAAGTATTATTTATGTTTTATTATTATTTCTTTTTTTTATTTTGGGAATACATACATAAAAATAATATAAAAATTGTAATTTACATCAACAGAAATCAATTTATTCATATTTATAATAAAGCTTATAATGCGTATCTTTATTTTCTTGTACATTATTGTTGTATAAATATAACATTATTTTTCCTTCTCTTTTTTCTCTCTTGTTTTCTTTGTATATATGTATATTGTTGCAATTTTACTTTTATAATATATACGACGACAGAGAGAGAGAGAGAGAGAGAGAGAGAGAGAGAGAGAGAGAGAGAGAGAGAGAGAGAGAGAGAAAGAGAGAGAGAGACTTTTCTAAGTGAGCTTGCGTCTAACAGCTTTGAATTTAAGTTTGACAACGTTTTATTTTTTAATAGATTTATATTCAATATAAAAAAACACAAATATATTCCATTCAAACAGATTAAAATGTTAAGATTAAGTAAATTATAATTAAATTATAAGTAAATTATTTTAGGAAATACAAAGGATAACGAGCGACAGTCATGGATGGGTGGATACTCCTCCGGAAGCTCCTCTCTTTTCAGCAAATGGTAGTAGTTACGTTGCGATAAGTCCTGTAAAAGATGGACCGGCGGGGTATTACAAGCATATAATCTGGGCTAATGTGCTCCGTAAACAAGTAGTGCCTTTGATTCATGGAAAATTTGAGGTTGTCAAGATTTTGGTATGGGACCAAGTGAATAATACTATGTAAGTTAGTAATCAATTAGTTAATTTATATTTGTACGTTTATTAAAAAAAGAGATTAATGCGATTTAATATAAAAATAACTTACGCTTTTTTAATAAGATATTTCATCGGTATTCCACCCATGAGACCGGGACAGAGACATCTCTATCGTGTAAGCTCTACTCTTCCTCGTACAGGATCGCCTTTGCATCCTCCTATATGTCTCACGTGTACCGTTTCATCCGATATGACGAACAACGACGAAAGCGAACATCGGACTAGTTCTTCAAACACTCGTCAGAATGATCAGACCAATTTAAACGAATGGCATCATGATCACTATGAGAGTCAAACCGATAATACCGACAATAAGGAAAATCGCCAAGCAAAAGATACCTCCAAAAAGAAGTCAAAAAACAAGAATATTTTAAGTGAGTTTTAAAATTATTTCCCTTATTAAAGCAATATGGGCATCGCAGATGTTTTGATTCGGAGTTTGATTTGTAACAGGATTTTACCTCATAATTGCATGAATTTTAATAAGTTTAATATTTATGACAATGTTCTATCTCATTATTAACATTTAGCAGATAATTATATTTTTTTTTACTTTCCAAATATATAATATGTTCAATGCTGCTACTATTAAATATTTAGCTCTGTTGCATATGCTAACTCTGTTCATAGATATTGCATGTTAATTTTTAGAATTGTAATTTTCTTTTTTTTGTGATATCACGAAAGCTTATATGGTTATGTAAATTATTGATAATGAAATTATAAATGTTGCTTATATTTATTTTATTCATACACTTTCGTATGTTCATTTGATTTTGATCCGCTTAACTATTTTCTCACTACCTCAATTAAAAACTCAATTAACACGTTGCACATTCAAAGTAGAGCAAAATGATTTCTTTATTTATTATTTACAGAAAACTATCATCCACATTACAGTACATGTAACAAATTGATTGATTGATAATTTCTCATATTCTGCTATACTTACTCACTATGATGCGGCAACACATTTATTTTGCACGCAATCTAGAAACGTAGCATCTATTTTCTTGAAATATGAACTAAAAGGTTCATATTTCTCTTATTTTGTCTTATCGATATCTTTCCTAATTCAAAGATTTCGCAGAAATTTTCTGACTGGCTTTCCTTATATTATATATATTATATATATTGTTTTTTCTCCCTTAAATATGGAAAAGACACAAAGCCATTCTAAACAGGGTAAGGTAGCGTTCACAATATTAACACATGGTAAAAACTCAATTAGATTAAAAATCTATATAAAGGTTTACACACAGGTTTCTCAGGAGACTGATGAAAAATTACTTAAAAAATAAAACTTACTGTGTATTCTTTTAACCATTATATCATATATTTCTGCTATATAATGGTTATTATTCTCGACATTAGTACTTACACACGGATATACTTACATACAATTTTTTAATGTTTCTTTCGCCTTTTTATACGATATATCAACAATATTTTTAAACACTTTAATGATGTGTATAAATTTATACATGCTAAACGCGCGCTAGCTAAAGTCTTATAGTTGTTCGCACCATACGTGTACAGTGTCAATAATGTTGTATCGTTTATGTGCTTCAGATGTGTTTAGCTCAGAACTCTTAAAGGATCTTATCGCGCGATTTTTCATATAAAAAAAAGATGATCTATTTTTTTTCAATGTTTCATTATAATAGAAAAATGTGCTAAATTTATAATTAAAAAATTGAAAACATGATATAAGGTATAAATAACGGTTTCTCGTTACAATGAAGATTTAACATGCATTTTGTCAGTATAATATTTAGTGATCCTAATTCAGCTACTTTTATTAGAATGTCATTTTGACTCGAATGATATACCCAATTATACATCAACTTTTTTATAAATTTGATATGTTAAGAATTAATCCTTTAACAGGAAATTATCAGATCGAAATAATTATATTATTATTAATATTTACAATATTTTTTGCTTTCCCTAAATTGTAATTTCTCTTGCAAAAATTTATTCGCTCGTGTATTAGCTAACGTATAACTGATAATGTTTAATATTCGATTACTTTTTCTAGAGATATATATTTCGAGATATTCATGATTTTTAAATGACACTTAAGCAATATCAATGTCGAGCAAGCAAAATTACTCGAAAAGAAATAAAAATTCACTTGTAAAATCTTTAGAATAGATCGATCTTAGAAATCATATTCAAATTAAAATATAACGGGACGATAGAGAAAAATTATCCTTGGAATACCTCTTGTTGCGTGCGTAGGGTCCTGTTAAGAGGCTGCCTGGATTTTTTGGACCATAGTCGTCCTGTCATACAGTCACGCGTCCTTTCCTTTATAGAGATTTCTTAACAGCCGGCTTTATTGGTAATCCACGACAATAATACCGATGCCTGATGCCGATGGTGCGACATTCTCGAATCCGCAGCCTCCTTCTTTTGTACCATTTTCTTGTGTGTGAGTGCTGACAGAGAGAGACGGACGGTACCCACGAGTAATCAATCAGGTAGAGACAGTACGCAACTAAACAATATCTGTTAGTTGACAATATATAGAATGTTCCTCAGTAAATATACTTCATTGCAATTGTGAATTTCTTGATTGATTTTGAGTTTATTTTCTCAGCGAAAATATCGAAGATAATCATTGTCGCAATCTGTCAATTTTTAACTTTATATAGAGCTTCAATCTAAACTGTCTAAAATTAAAGCAAAATTTATTTGAATATAATTTTATATATTATATAATTATATAATTTTATATATATTTCTTTATAAAGCTTTCATAATTTAAAAGTACCTTTAATATCAATCGTTTATATATCACTAGGAAAATTCTAACTGTTTCGACATTTTTGCAAAGGACAAAATCAATTCCAAATTAATCAAATAATTTACAGTTGCTTTCAATGAGGGATATTCTGTATATTTTTTCTGTATACAACGGCGTGTTGTATGTATGACATGTATGGATGCGTACAGCGCGGATGTATATTTGAATGTGGGGAACGCTAGAAATTATCCAGAATTTACATTGTAGGTGTATATATATATATATATATATATATATATATATATATATATATTTTGTTATATCTTTTAAATAATCTGGTGAAATGATGACAAAACGATACCGGCCTGGAATTGCGCGTGTAAATAGTTGTGTTACCGCTCATCTGATATGCATATAGGGTGCACGATTCTATTATTCGGCTTCGATTTGTTTTGTACTTCTAGAGAACGTCGAACCACCTTGTCAGTATCACAATGTGATTTTCCCACCCGAGAGCCTCGAGTATTTCGTTCTCGAATGTCTTGGACCTGGTATACCCACGGTGGCTCTCTACAAAATGGAGATGCCCAAACCGCGGCTCATCACGATGTTGCAGAACAATACATTGTTACGCGTAAGTTAAACTTCAAATTGTCTGCGGGTCTTTGGTGAAGTACATTCTCTTTAGAGATGTTTGTCGATTTTTTCAAGCTGTACATGTTAATATATTTTCTCACGGATGTGTGTTTATTATAGGAAAGAGTGGCAAACATCGCACTTCCGCAAGTAAAGACATTTCCTGTGCAAATAAGCGGCGGTTACAACGCTCAGGTGAGATTACACCTACCTCCTGGGCTCAGGGAAGATGAAATTACGCGCTATCCATTGGTTGTTCAAGTGTAAGCACATTTTACATACATTATAATTTATTGTGTTTATTATTGTAAACAACAGATGTTGAATAAACTCGAAAGAGTTTAACTTTTTAAATCCTCATTATTTAAATCATGTCGAGGAATAGTTTGATTTCTAATATTTCTTTTATTTATACATTTTATTATAAAAAAATTATATATATATATATATATATATATATATATATATACATATACAAAAGTTTTATATATGAGATTTTCTATCAGTAAAATCTATCTTAAATTAATGAGATGATCGATATAATTACTGATCAACTTATGTAGTATAATTAAATATGAATGGTGATCTATTTAATTTGCTCATAATAGATCTAGAATATTAAAACGAGCAACACAAAATTATATTGTGTTTTCTTTTGATGTATTTATATTTATTGAATAATTCATCTATACCAAATAGGTTAAAGATAAAAAATCTTTTTATTTTTATCTTTTTATTTGCAGAATGTCTAATTTTTTTTACAGATACGGTGCTCCTGGATCGCAACTAGTTACCGACATGTTTAAAGTGGATTGGAACACATATTTAGCTAGTCGGAAAAACGTGATTGTCGCACAGATCGATGGCAGAGGAAGCGGAGGACAAGGCTATAAATTGCTTCATGAGGTTTATTACCGATTAGGTTCCGTAGAAGTGACTGATCAACTTGAAGTAACAGAGTAAGTAAGATATATATATATTGCGCTCTTCAGATTTTGTATTTTAAATTCATATATCTTAATCATTTTTATCTTTAATATATAAAATTCTTCAGTAATATATATTACTTATAAAACACTAGTTTCTAAAGGTTCCATAGAATTTGTAAAACTAATTTGCAATATTTCTTATACTCGATATATTTATGATGATCCAGATACTTACGAGACTCGCTACATTTCGTGGATAAACGAAGAGTCGCTGTTTGGGGATGGAGTTATGGCGGCTTCGTCGCTGCCCTTGTCCTGGCATATCCAAAGCAAAATGTATTTCAGTGCGGAATAAGCGTCGCGCCTGTGGTCTCCTGGGAGCTTTATGGTATTATGGATCGTTATTCTGGAATCGAAATTTTTTTGAAAATATTTCTGCGTTTTGTAATTTTCTTATCATGATGATTTTATTTTACGAGCGCAAATCTCATTATTGTACAGATTCCGCGTACGCCGAGAGATACATGGGATTACCGAACGTGACATCAAATTACAAAGGCTACGCCGAATCTAACGTTTATGACAAAGTTGAATATCTTCATGATAAGATGTTTTATTTGGTACACGGGACTGCAGATGACAACGTCCAATTCCAACAGTCTATGGCGCTTGCTCGTCATCTCGCTAAAAAAGGCATACTTTTTCGGCAGCAGGTATTTCGACAATTTTTTTCGTAAGATGTTATATATATTTTACTTCTACGAATTAAAATGCAAAAACATCTTTTTTAAAATTAAATTTAACGTAAGCTTTAATTGAGATGAGAGATTTATTATTATATTACAAATAATTATAATTAATCATAATAAATTATAAGAATATAATTATAAGGAATATAATTATATAAGAAATTATATAAGTTTGCAACTCTTGAAAGCATATATTTATTGATTTATTTATAGGTCTATCCGGATGTAAGTCATACTTTGGCGGGCGTTAAGGGACATTTGTATCTTTCGATGGAGCAATTCTTGGAGGATTGCTTTCAAAAACAAGTACCTGTTGACACAAAAGCCGGACTCGGCAGTGGCGGTTCCGGCGGCGTGTATTAATATTAAGAGATATAGATAAATATTGCATAAAAAAAATATCCACACGAATTGCATAAAGTTGCATAAAGAAAAGAAGGAAAGAAAAAAGAGGAAAAATTGTGAAAATCTAAACATCTCCAAATTGTGTTCCGTTTAATAGAATATTTACAGAGGATATACGTGTGGTCCATCTTTTTGTACTCCAACATTCGAAATTATGGAATGAAATGAGAAATATGTATCATCCCGTGCGCGACTTAGAATGCGTTTACACCGGTTAAAAAGAAAAGCACGCATCAATCATCCAATCAAATAAATCGTCCATGAAAAAGTCCAGTTAATATTTATTTAAAACGATACCTTGAAAAAGATATCCAAGGATGAACAATGGTAAGAGATCGATGAAACAAAAATTGCCACGCTTCCTGTACGGAAAGAGTAGCGTTACAATACACTATTTTACCACATATAATATACATACATGTATTATATAAGTACATTTCTTAAAATATTTAAAGCAGTATCTTTAATTATTGCTTATAATTATTAAGAAAATGGCAACTTGCGCCCTTCATTTTACGAAGAACTTTTATGTTTGTACAACGTGACTTATTTGTCCTCTCTATTATATATATATCCAGTTAACTTTTAGAAATTAAATTTTCCAAAATCGGAAACTCAGATTTTACCTTTTTTTCAAAAAGAAATCACTTTGACATATATTTAAAAATTCTAAGTTGGAAACTGAACAAGTTGTCAAAGAACACTCGATTTTTAAAGATTAATTTTAAATATCTCCTTTTTCTAGAAAAAAGATAAATAATAAAGAAAAGGAGAAATCTTGAATAACTAAATATGATGGAATCAACTTTCATAATGAAAAAAGCTTAACTATATATCTTCTTACAGGATATTTTTTAACGATTAAATTGTAAAGAAAACAAGCGATACAAGTTTATCCTGATTGGCTATTATAGTATCATTATATCATATCCATTGCGCATACATAAATGTAAGAAAGATATTTATGAAAGATCTTTTCGATATAAACGTTATTATTCATATATAATTAAAGATATAATATATTAATTACGCGATTAAATAACTATAATACTACAATATTATTTATCGGATAGTAAAAAATCCCTCACAAAAAATTTACATCATTGAACAAATGCGTACTTTAACATGATATAATTTAAATCAGTCGTAACACAAGGTAATGTTGCTTATATATGATTGTCTTCTTTTAAAATTACATGTTTGACCAAGAATGGCACGTTACGCGTGTATATGTCTACATCAGCAATCTCTGAATCTTTTCACGAAGCTTTCACGAGACTTGATATTCATGTCAGTCACAAGTCGGAAATAGACTTGATGTACTTTTTATTGGAGCATCTGCCTAGATGAAGCAACATGTGATTCTTCAGGTTGGTCGGTTTACTGAAGCCTCGGCTGCAAATGTGACATCTGAATGGCCAGAGCCCATTATGCACATACATGTGGCTCTTCAGGTCACCCGGCGTAGGGAATGATTTTGAACATTGCGAACATTTGTGTGGCTTCTCCTAGAAAAACGTAATGAAATATTTTACGATGGACGCTACAATTCGAATAAATTGCTAACCGGGTATTCTATCGATACGAGAACAGAATGCAAAGTAAATTATATAAAGTCCATCACATCCTCCGATTTTACAAGAAATTATCTTGTCATTTTTTCTGCAACTTTTTTAAACCTATGTTGCAATAGTCAGATTTTATGCGTTATACATAGTTCTGCAATTGAAATTTTATTACAAAACTTCCATTAAAAATAAATAGATGCCAACTTTGTCAGAGAATCTGGGCACAGAAGGCGCGCAAAAACTCTTGTAAATCTTCTGAGGAAGATATTTAGTTAGCGGCGAAGCTTTTTTGACTAACGATTAAAAACGGTTCAGCTGCGCTCTCGATGATTCCAGTGGCAATTACTCACGCAGGCAGGAAGGCCGTTTAGCAAATAACCTTGCTAAACTAAAACCGGTGCGTACGCGGCTCGTTAAGGCCGCCAGCAACGCATCGCTTCTTCTTGTTGCGTAGTGTACGTGTATGTACACACGCATGATACACCTTCTCTCGCTTTACACGCGTAATCTCGGATGCACCTGCCGATAGGTACGGTGTGTCCGCAAGCACGTGTATGAGTTCCTGCTCTCACAGACTTCTTTGACGTTCGCAACTATATAAGATGAGAGCGGAACGCGATCGAAAGAATTACATATGTATAGTATGTGATTATATGTATATATATATAAGTATATATATATTTGATAATAAAAATGTGAAAAAGGGTAATAAGTTGATTTAAAAAAATGTAGTAAAAGTTGGGAAATTGGGGAATGGGGTGATTGTTGAGGTTGGGATGTTTTATAGATTGACCGGAAGTGTGGGTGGAAATTTGTTAATGGATAAGAATTTCGAATGATAGAAAATTGAAAATAAAAATAAAAGTAAATAAAAAATAAAAATTTTTTAATTAAAAAAAAAAAATTAATAAAAATAATAAAGAATGAAGGTGAGTATTATTGGAAATGGTAGGGTCGGTTTTTATTGAATTTTGGTGGGTTGTGTTTTTTTTATTTGTTTTTTTTTTTTGTAGTGAAAAATTGTGGTATTTTTTGTGGATTGAATTGGGTTTTTTTTGAATAAATTTAATCAACTCTAACAAAAATATTCTTCTTTATGACAAAAATGTAATGTAGATTTTAAACGGAACTTCTACCTATTTGTCAGCAGCGAATTATATAAAAGCACATATGTATAAAATTTTATAACACTAACAAACTTAAAGTGAAATTGCACCCCAACTTGACGCAATTTTTCATATCAGTACTTTTTGTAATAAATTTTTTACATAAAGATAGCTATTTTTTGTGATAGCTATTTTTTTGTGAAACAATTTTTAGATAACTACTTTTTGTGAAAATTTTTCACAGTTAATTTTTTATTATTTTACATAAAGGTAGCTAGTTTTTGTGATAGCTATTTTTTGTGAGATGGTTTTTAGATGAACTCGACGCTTTTTCTTTACCTTTTTTTAAAAGGTATTTTTTTAGGGATATCACTTCTTTTTGTATAAAAAATTGCGAAAATGCAACGCGGGATGCATTAACGGAAGGTTTTACGAGTCTCTTGAAACCTACGGTGGATCAACTGGACGAGAGAATTCGCGCCACAAGGTGACGTCAAGTTTTCTGTTCAGCGCGCATGCAATAATAGTAACATTTATTTTCTTCTTGCAAATTTACGTATATTTATTATTTCCTTATATTTCTTTCACAGTACGTACTATTTATTGCAAAATATATGTTTATTCATCGAATTGTAACGATAAAAAATTGCGATTTACTTACACAAGCAACATATATATCTTATTGTTACCTATTTTACAAGAATTCTTGAGCATTTTGAAAATCATTTTCAATTTTCATATATAATTATTGGAATGTTATAAAAAATTGTGTTTCTATCATGTACTACAAGTTGCGTACAAAAGTTGCGAAGAGTATTATTTTTTATGCATAACTATTCTCTTTGTTATAGGATATGTCAAATAGAGCTGAAGCAGCGGATTGAATCCTTAACAGAGGAACTTCAAAGAATTAACGACGCACTACAATATCCGCTAGAGACAGATTTTTATGTAAAGAAACTTATTAATGCTAAGCACAAAATTACTATTGTTAGCAACATCTTACAAACCACTCAAGAGCGATTAAACAAAATTCATCAAGCTATCGAAAAGAGCACTGCTAAGAGAAAAACACTCTTAGATAATAGTTCTGCGTATAGTAGTACTACTGTTGAGTCGGATAAGGAAGAGCCAGCCAAAGTAGAAGCTGAGAAACAACAATAATTTTAAATGTAACTAATTATATTATTAATATTTTATTTTCAAATTATTACTTAACATTGATTACTTTGCAAGTTTTATAAAAGAAATTTCTTACAATTTTCATCGTAAATTATGGAAACTCCAGTAGTTAATTTATCATTACTTAGTATATTTATCATTATTTAGTATATAATTATAAATATAGTTAATATTTATATAGTTTATTTATTATTATAAATATTATAATTTATTTATTATAGATGAAGAACTCAAGACAGTTTATGATCCTTCTGAGGATTCGTATCTTTTAATAGATGCTTTGGAAGAAGATTTAGACATTCTGCATGCGATGAAACCTGTGATTTGTATAGAAATAGGTAGTGGTTCTGGTATAGTCATCACAGCTCTAGCAATGGCATTGAAAAAATATAATGCTCATTTTATTGCAATTGATATAATCATCATAACATAGAATATTGAAATTCAAAATTTCAAAATTAAAAATAATTTATGCTTTGCGAAAGAAAATTAAAATGAAAAGTAGTTTATGCAAAAGCATAGAAAGAAAAAATCATCATAACATAGAATATTGAAATTCAAAATTTCAAAATTAAAAATAATTTATGCTTTGTGAAAGAAAATTAAAAATGAAAAGTAATTTATGCAAAAGCATAGAAAGAAAAAATAAATACTCTATGCTATGATGATATTACATACACACACGCACACGCATGTACACATATACAAACATATTTTTATATCATTATAACGTAGAATATTTAAATTTTCAAAATTAAAAATAGCTTATGCTTTGCAAAAGGAAAGTTTTGAAAAATAAAAAAAGTAAGTTTATGCAAAGTATTATACCTATGACACTTGTGTGTGTATGATGTTTTATATATATATAAAACATCATACACACACAAGTGTCATAGGTATAATACTTTGCATAAACTACTTTTTATTTTTCATTTCCTTTTGCAAAGCATAAGCTATTTTTAATTTTGAAAATTTAAATATTATTCTACGTTCTAGCTTTGAAACAC
>JALHBL010001258.1:0-178689 GCA_023638675.1 Camponotus pennsylvanicus
ATTTATTACAAAAAGTACTGATATGAAAAATTGCGTCAAGTTGGGGTGCAATTTCACTTTAAGTTTGTTAGTGTTATAAAATTTTATACATATGTGCTTTTATATAATTCGCTGCTGACAAATAGGTAGAAGTTCCGTTTAAAATCTACATTACATTTTTGTCATAAAGAAGAATATTTTTGTTAGAGTTGATTACGTCAAATGATTTTTAAATTTTCTAGAAAATTAAAATAAGATTAAAAAACTTATTTAAAAATTAAAAATTCAAAAAAATGAAAGATTACGTCAATAATTTTTCAATCTTCTACAAAAAATAAAATAAAAGAACAAATTTTTTAAAAATTAAAAATTAAAAAAAATATAAATTAAAAAAATTTTAAATAAAAAAACTCGGCGCTACCTAGTAATTATTGAAATAATGTTAATATGTAATTGTTCATTTATTATTATTGCCAATCAAATTGGTAGCGCGCCGAGTTTTTTTATTTAAAATTTTTTTAATTTATATTTTTTTTAATTTTTAATTTTTAAAAAAATTTGTTCTTTTATTTTATTTTTGTAGAAGATTGAAAAATTATTGACGTAATCTTTCATTTTTTTGAATTTTTAATTTTTAAATAAGTTTTTTAATCTTATTTTAATTTTCTAGAAAATTTAAAAATCATTTGACGTAATCAACTCTAACAAAAATATTCTTCTTTATGACAAAAATGTAATGTAGATTTTAAACGGAACTTCTACCTATTTGTCAGCAGCGAATTATATAAAAGCACATATGTATAAAATTTTATAACACTAAAAAATTAAAGTAATGCCCAACTTGACGCAATTTTTCATATCAGTACTTTTTGTAATAAATTTTTACATAAAGATAGCTATTTTTTGTGATAGCTATTTTTTGTGAAACAATTTTTAGATAACTATTTTTTGTGAAAATTTTTCAAAGTTAATTTTTTATTATTTTACATAAAGGTAGCTAGTTTTTGTGATAGCTATTTTTTGTGAGACGGTTTTTAGATGAACTCGACGCTTTTTCTTTACCTTTTTTTAAAAGGTATTTTTTTAGGGATATCACTTCTTTTTGTATAAAAAATTGCGAAAATGCAACGCGGGATGCATTAACGGAAGGTTTTATGAGTCTTTTGAAACATACGGTGGATCAACTGGACGAGAGAATTCGCGCCACAAGGTGACGTCAAGTTTTCTGTTCAGCGCGCATGCACTAATAGTAACATTTATTTTCTTCTTGCAAATTTACGTATATTTATTATTTAGGTCTTATGAGTCTCTTGAAACCTACGGTGGATCAACTGGACGAGAGAATTCGCGCCACAAGGTGACGTCAAGTTTTCTGTTCAGCGCGCATGCAATAATAGTAACATTTATTTTCTTCTTGCAAATTTACGTATATTTATTATTTAGGTCTTATGAGTCTCTTGAAACCTACGGTGGATCAACTGGACGAGAGAATTCGCGCCACAAGGTGACGTCAAGTTTTCTGTTCAGCGCGCATGCAATAATAGTAACATTTATTTTCTTCTTGCAAATTTACGTATATTTATTATTTCCTTATATTTCTTTCACAGTACGTACTATTTATTGCAAAATATATGTTTATTCATCGAATTGTAACGATAAAAAATTGCGATTTACTTACACAAGCAACATATATATCTTATTGTTACCTATTTTACAAGAATTCTTGAGCATTTTGAAAATCATTTTCAATTTTCATATATAATTATTGGAATGTTATAAAAAATTGTGTTTCTATCATGTACTACAAGTTGCGTACAAAAGTTGCGAAGAGTATTATTTTTTATGCATAACTATTCTCTTTGTTATAGGATATGTCAAATAGAGCTGAAGCAGCGGATTGAATCCTTAACAGAGGAACTTCAAAGAATTAACGACGCACTACAATATCCGCTAGAGACAGATTTTTATGTAAAGAAACTTATTAATGCTAAGCACAAAATTATTATTGTTAGCAACATCTTACAAACCACTCAAGAGCGATTAAACAAAATTCATCAAGCTATCGAAAAGAGCACTGCTAAGAGAAAAACACTCTTAGATAATAGTTCTGCGTATAGTAGTACTACTGTTGAGTCGGATAAGGAAGAGCCAGCCAAAGTAGAAGCTGAGAAACAACAATAATTTTAAATGTAACTAATTATATTATTAATATTTTATTTTCAAATTGTTACTTAACATTGATTACTTTGCAAGTTTTATAAAAGAAATTTCTTACAATTTTCATCGTAAATTATGAAAACTCCAGTAGTTAATTTATCATTACTTAGTATATTTATCATTATTTAGTATATAATTATAAATATAGTTAATATTTATATAGTTTATTTATTATTATAAATATTATAATTTATTTATTATAGATGAAGAACTCAAGACAGTTTATGATCCTTCTGAGGATTCATATCTTTTAATAGATGCTTTGGAAGAAGATTTAGACATTCTGCATGCGATGAAACCTGTGATTTGTATAGAAATAGGTAGTGGTTCTGGTATAGTCATCACAGCTCTAGCAATGGCATTGAAAAAATATAATGCTCATTTTATTGCAATTGATATAATCATCATAACATAGAATATTGAAATTCAAAATTTCAAAATTAAAAATAATTTATGCTTTGCGAAAGAAAATTAAAAATGAAAGTAGTTTATGCAAAAGCATAGAAAGAAAAAATCATCATAACATAGAATATTGAAATTCAAAATTTCAAAATTAAAAATAATTTATGCTTTGCGAAAGAAAATTAAAAATGAAAAGTAATTTATGCAAAAGCATAGAAAGAAAAAATAAATACTCTATGCTATGATGATATTACATACACACACGCACACGCATGTACACATATACAAACATATTTTTATATCATCATAACGTAGAATATTTAAATTTTCAAAATTAAAAATAGCTTATGCTTTGCAAAAGGAAATGAAAAATAAAAAGTAGTTTATGCAAAGTATTATACCTATGACACTTATGTGTGTATGATGTTTTATATATGTATATATATATATAAAACATCATACACACACAAGTGTCATAGGTATAATACTTTGCATAAACTACTTTTTATTTTTCATTTCCTTTTGCAAAGCATAAGCTATTTTTAATTTTGAAAATTTAAATATTCTACGTTCTAGCTTTGAAACACTACGTATAAATTGTTATATATATCTATGAAAGTATTCGATAGCTGTAAAACAATGTGTATTAATTATGGTATATGTGTATGTATATATATATATATATATATATATATATATATATATATATATATACATACACATATACCATAATTAATACACATTGTTTTACAGCTATCGAATACTTTCATAGATATATATAACAATTTATACGTAGTGTTTCAAAGCTAGCAAATAACTTTGATGACAAATTATACATGACATAGATAATTTATATAAAGTGTTTCAGAGCTATCGAATAACATTTACACATATATATGACATTTTCTACGTAGTGTTTCAAAGCTAGTGAATAACTTTGATGACAAATTACACATGGCATAAGTCATGGCGGCGGTGGTGACAAGGCCAGAACTATTATTGGCCATGTTGGAAAATTCTAATAAAAAGTCTTCATCGTCTAACATAACCTAAAACATTTTAAATAAGAATAATGTTATATAAATTATAACATGTTATAAAAATTAATTAAAGACGATACTTACTTTGCTTTCTATTTCCATATATCTTATTCGCTAGCTTTGAAACACTATGTACAAATTGTGATATATATGTGTAAAAGGTATTCGATAGCTCTGAAACACTATATAAATTATCTATGTCAAGTATAACAATTCAAAGCCATCGAATGATTTTTTGATGACTTATGCCATGTGTAATTTGTCATCAAAGTTATTCACTAGCTTTGAAACACTACGTACAAAATGTCATATATATGTGTAAATGTTATTCGATAGCTCTGAAACATTTTATATAAATTATCTATGTCATATATAATTTGTCATCAAAGTTATTCGCTAGCTTTGAAACACTACATATAAATTGTTATATATATCTATGAAAGTATTCGATAGCTGTGAAACAATGTGTATTAATTATGGTATATGTGTATGTATGTTATATATATATATATATATATATATATATATATATATATATAAAACATCATACACACACAAGTGTCATAGGTATAATATAAGAAAATAATTTGTTCAAATTTTATACTTATGAAGAGTTCGTCCTAATTTCATATTTATTAATTGAAAATTATCATTATTATTATTTCATAATTATATTAATAATTGAAAATTATCTATAACGTATGGTTATAATATAATATTAATACGATACAATATAGTCATAGTTTAGTTTTAAAGTTATTTGAAGTCACCTATAACATTTTCTAACACTAATCATATTTCATTTTGTTCGAATTTCTTTTTATATTTGGTAAATCACAATATTATTTGAATAAATTAAAACTGAACTATGACTATATTGTATCGTATTAATAATATTATATTATAACCATATGTTATATTCTATGTTATGATGATTTTTTCTTTCTATGCTTTTGCATAAACTACTTTTCATTTTTAATTTTCTTTCGCAAAGCATAAATTATTTTTAATTTTGAAATTTTGAATTTCAATATTCTATGTTATGATGATTATATCAATTGCAATAAAATGAGCATTATATTTTTTCAATGCCATTGCTAGAGCTGTGATGACTATACCAGAACCACTACCTATTTCTATACAAATCACAGGTTTCATCGCATGCAGAATGTCTAAATCTTCTTCCAAAGCATCTATTAAAAGATATGAATCCTCAGAAGGATCATAAACTGTCTTGAGTTCTTCATCTATAATAAATAAATTATAATATTTATAATAATAAATAAACTATATAAATATTAACTATATTTATAATTATATACTAAATAATGATAAATATACTAAGTAATGATAAATTAACTACTGGAGTTTCCATAATTTACGATGAAAATTGTAAGAAATTTCTTTTATAAAACTTGCAAAGTAATCAATGTTAAGTAACAATTTGAAAATAAAATATTAATAATATAATTAGTTACATTTAAAATTATTGTTGTTTCTCAGCTTCTACTTTGGCTGGCTCTTCCTTATCCGACTCAACAGTAGTACTACTATACGCAGAACTATTATCTAAGAGTGTTTTTCTCTTAGCAGTGCTCTTTTCGATAGCTTGATGAATTTTGTTTAATCGCTCTTGAGTGGTTTGTAAGATGTTGCTAACAATAGTAATTTTGTGCTTAGCATTAATAAGTTTCTTTACATAAAAATCTGTCTCTAGCGGATATTGTAGTGCGTCGTTAATTCTTTGAAGTTCCTCTGTTAAGGATTCAATCCGCTGCTTCAGCTCTATTTGACATATCCTATAACAAAGAGAATAGTTATGCATAAAAAATAATACTCTTCGCAACTTTTGTACGCAACTTGTAGTACATGATAGAAACACAATTTTTTATAACATTCCAATAATTATATATGAAAATTGAAAATGATTTTCAAAATGCTCAAGAATTCTTGTAAAATAGGTAACAATAAGATATATATGTTGCTTGTGTAAGTAAATCGCAATTTTTTATCATTACAATTCGATGAATAAACATATATTTTGCAATAAATAGTACGTACTGTGAAAGAAATATAAGGAAATAATAAATATACGTAAATTTGCAAGAAGAAAATAAATGTTACTATTATTGCATGCGCGCTGAACAGAAAACTTGACGTCACCTTGTGGCGCGAATTCTCTCGTCCAGTTGATCCACCGTAGGTTTCAAGAGACTCATAAGACCTAAATAATAAATATACGTAAATTTGCAAGAAGAAAATAAATGTTACTATTATTGCATGCGCGCTGAACAGAAAACTTGACGTCACCTTGTGGCGCGAATTCTCTCGTCCAGTTGATCCACCGTATGTTTCAAGAGACTCATAAAACCTTCCGTTAATGCATCCCGCGTCACATTTTCGCAAAAGTCATCTATCTTGTCGTCGACAGATATATTGTCACTCGCTGTGTCCACGTTATAGCTGTAGTAAAGTAAAGGTTATCAAACATATACGTGTCTTGATTTGACATGTATATGTTTGACATGTATATGTCAATTACGAAGCGCCAGGCGCCAGCGCCTCCGCCATCTGGTGTCGACAGCGGCAGTCGGACGCCAAATTTTGTTCTATATATATTGTTTGATGACCACGACGTGGACGTTTCTTAATCGTATTTTCACGATTTTAGAATTATATATCGCGATATTTCCACTTCTACAGCTCGTAGAGTAAAAATAAAGACACTTTTACTATATAATTCGAACATAAGCTATCGATTAAGCCTAATAAGAGCTCGATCCGTTCAGCGGTTATCGTAATATAATAATATGAAATAATCTGAACTGGTCTCAATTTCCCGTCTCGCGTAAAGAGACACGGCGCGCGTCTTGCTAGAGAGAATGAACTCGACGCAAGACACTACCGTGTCTCTTGATCGTTGAATCCACGTAGATATTCGAGTGGATAATCCGCTCAAAAACGGTACTAGAATCTACGTGGAATCTATGTGAAAATTTCATGAACTTTCGAGACATATTACCTTTTTTCATTTTTGATAAGTGACTATCTTGGACATTTATAAAAGTATTTATAAAAGTATATAAATACACTCGGCCATAAGAATAATTTTATTTTTATTTATATTTTATTTTTATATACGCAATAAATAGGCTATCAACCATTTATCCGTATAATTTCAAATAATCTGTTTCATATTCTGAATCCCAACAAGCGATCCAGATTATTAAACAAATTATTTTAAATTAAATCAGTTCATTAAATTAAACTGACTAAAGGACCGTCTACAATGAAAATAATATCGGTGGAGTGGACCGGTGGAGTAATGCGAAATGGAAAAGAACCATTCGCTTACGCCTTACTTCACCGTTCACTCCACCAATATTACTTCCATCGTAGACGGTCCTTAAAAGAAAAAATAAACTTCGGACCGTGTTAGTATCAGTTCTTTATATACAATTATGACGAAAAGTTGAATACGAGTTAGCTAATTTGATGCAGCGCCGCATAGCGGCAAAGCGAGGAAGCATATTCTATATACATATGTACTATTACATATTTAGAAACATACAGATATTCGTCATAAATGAGATAACAAATTGTAGTCTGAATTAAGAAGTCTTTCTGATGACAGAAAAAAGATTTCTTCAAATTGACGTCTATAAGAGATCTTATTCGCAGTTCTAAAAGACGTCTTAAAAAAAGAGTTCTTAAAGATATCTTTCAGCGTTATGTGCTGTCTGGGGTTTTTGAGCGGATTATCCACTCGAATATCCACGTGGATTCAACGATATTAATCTACGTGGTAATAACGTGGATTTCACGTACTGTTTTTGTCGGGGAATTCATAAGAATATTTGATAAACTGTTTGACATGTTAAATGCTAGAAGTTCTTTTGGAACGAATTTCAAGTCGCCCATGACTCCTAAAAATTTGGATTATTTTATAAATACTTTTAACAAAAATATTCTTTACATTTCCAAATTAAAAATTGACGGAAGTCCTATTTTTCATCATCGAAGATCAACATTTGCAGTAGGTTTTATAATAAATATGTATAGTATGATCAATTTAGCAAAGGATTTATTTTCTAAAGTTAATCCATTACGTTTATTTTTGCCGTATAAATGCTCGCAAGACCATTTAGAACTTTTCTTTTCTTGCGTAAGAGCTAGAGGGGGTTGGAATAATAATCCTGACTGCTTACAATTCATATGGACTGTACGAAAACTTTTGTTTTTAAATAATGTTAAAAGTAGTATTAGTGCAAATTGCATTGATGATAACACTGCAATGCCTGCTATTTTTAAGTGCAAAAATAAAACCAAAGAGAACTCTGAAGCTTTTGATTGTAATGATTTTAAACGTATAACAAATATAATTCAAGCTATGGAGAATATTAATATATCATTTATTCAGCAAAATATTTTATATTATATATCTGGTTATATTGTTAGGGGTCTTATAAAAAAAATAAAATGTGATGATTGTATTGCAATTTTAACTAATACAAATAATAAGACTTATGAACATAATTATTGTTCAGAAATATATTCAGAATCTTCTTTTATGCAATTCATTAATCGTGGTAAATTATATTCCCTGGCAAAAATGAGACGATTGTTTGGCGTTTACATGAACGTTTGTGGAAGTTCGTCGAGAGTTTAAAAACGATTAGTAAAGAGTTTGTAGAACAAAAATTGCAACACTGCAGCGTTTAAAAGACGTTTGTACGTTATAGCGTAAACGTAAACGTTTGAAAAGTTTGAGTAAACTCTGTACACGAAGATGTATCAACGTTTACTGAACGTACTCTGAAAAATGTTACCTCAGCATTGCAAAACTTTCATGTAACATTATATAAAGAGTTTGTAGAACAAAAATTGCAACACTGCAGCGTTTGATAAGTGGATATAATTTGACCACGTTCGAAATGGCCACGGGTAAATTTGACCACGTTCGAAATGGCCACGTTCGAAACGGCCACGTTCGTAATGGCCACTCGTTCGTAATGGCCACGTTCGAAACGGCCACGTTCGGAACGGCCACGTTCGGAACGGCCACGTTCGGAACGGCCACGTTCGGAACGGCCACGTTCGGAACGGCCACGTTCGGAACGGCCACATTCGGAACGGCCACGTTCGAAATGGCCACGGATAAATTTGACCACGTCCGAAATGGCCACGTTCGAAACGGCCACGTTCGTAATGGCCACTCGTTTGTAATGGCCACGTTCGAAACGGCCACACGTTCGAAACGGCCACACAACTTTTCACGCGAAGCGAGGGGGACGGGGTGGGTGCGGGAGGGGGGGGCCGAAGGCCCCCCTTGCACCCCCCCCCCCCGTGTGTGTGTGTGTGTGTGTGTGTGTGTGTGTGTGTGTGTGTGTGTGTGTGTGTGAGTGCGTGTGTGAGGAGATAGTGCTTCCAACATTCCGTGGCCATTCCGAACGTGGCTGTTTCGAACGTGTGGCCGTTTCGAACGTGTGGCCGTTTCGAACGTGGCCATTACGAACGAGTGGCCATTACGAACGTGGCCGTTTCGAACGAGTGGCCATTACGAACGTGGCCGTTTCGAACGTGGCCATTTCGAACGTGGTCAAATTTATCCGTGGCCATTTCGAACGTGGCCGTTCCGAACGTGGCCGTTTCGAACGTGGCCATTACGAACGAGTGGCCATTACGAACGTGGCCGTTTCGAACGTGGCCATTTCGAACGTGGTCAAATTTACCCGTGGCCATTTCGAACGTGGCCATTTCGGACGCTCCCGTTTGATAAGCATTCAAAACCCAACAGCGTTATGTAAGTGCTCTTACAAAGTTTGAAAAGCATATAAACTCTCAGAAAACCCTCACTCAACGGTTGTTAACGCTTTATAAAGTTTCTTATTTTCGCCAGAGTTTACTATCTGCAGTAGTTTATAATATAATACTATTTGTCGAAAGAGCTTTTAAAGCTGAATTAAATGTGCAATCTACCCACACAGCAATCTATATCTCAGACGTAAATCAGATATCATTTCGTCAATAAATTTTTGTTGTATTTGAGATATCTTGATATCTGATATATCTTGAATATCTTCAGAATATCTGATATCTTCAGAATATCTGATATCTTAATTATCAAAATATTCTAATAATATTTTTCGAAAATATAATCTTTTCTATCTGATTTGTTGCAAGATCAGATATCATATCTCAGATGAAAAAATCATACATTTTTGCAGTCTGGAAGATATCTTATAGATATCCCAGTGATATCTGAGTAGCATTATTTAAATCAGATATTCTGATATTTAGATATCTCTCAGATCTCTCTATGATATATTTTGCTGTGTGGGTATGAACGCAAACCATTTTAAAGCTAATATTATTCAAACTACTGTACAACATTGGCTGCGTTCAGCAGGAAAAGCTGCTTTGCAACTGTTGTAAAATTCGTGAATCTGATTGGTGTATGCTCTTAGATTCAGTCAAAATTAAGAGCATACACCAATCAAGCTTACGAATTTTACAACAGTTGCAAAGCAGCTTTTTCTGTTGAACGCAGCCATTATATTCCAATAGCTACGTCTTTATTCAAACCACGACATCCTGTAACAGATACTGCAGGAATGGAGGAACTACATGAAATACAATTAATTAAAGCTATAACATTATCATATATTTTTATTCGTATTTCTACATATAATAAAAATATGACGGAACGAATTTTGGGTAAACTTGTAACTAAACGTAGTAAACTTCATAAAACCATTTTATTTTATAACATTTGATAATTTTATTATAGTTTTATTACAGTCAAAAGCTTTTGAGACATACATAATGTTACAGCATGTTAAATATTTTATATTTCTAAGCAATTGGATTATTTTGTAATGTATTTTTTTGGACTGGCTTTATAATTCTTATATAGTGATATTTGTTACTTTACGTGCAATCTCTTAAACCAAAGAATGAACTTAAAGATATGTTTATTTTTCATTTAAGCTGGAGATGTGATATTATTTTTAAGATTGTTCTGCTCAGTATTTTATTTATGTTTTTGTTTCTTATGATGTATATGCATATATGTATATCGTTATTAATGTTAATATGTACATCGTTAATATGTACATCATTATTAATTTTTGAAAAAAAAATAAATATTTTGTAACAAAGGATATTTTTTGTGTATAATACGGAATATAGTTGTATATCTCCAATATGTGTTAAAATTCTTATTTTAATATTCAAAAATTTATTTCAGTTGATTGAAGTACATCCAACATTTTACATATGTTTATGTGCGTTCCATACGGTAATCTACATAAAATATACATAAGGAAGAAATGCATTACTGTATTTCTATTCATCCAATATCGGAACATTTTTTATAATTAAATGTAAATAAAAATAATGAAAAAATAATGAATTGTATAAATAAAAAATAATAAATATATTTTTTCACTTTTTTTTACTGTTTACACACCTGCTACATTTTACAAGTAAAAAATTTTAACTATATAAATAACATATATATTTTTACATACATATATTTTTTGTTAATTATTATCTGTCCATGCGAATACTTTACGAAATGTCTTTTATTATAAATTCTTTTTTATACATATAAAAATTAAAAATATATAAATAAAAGAACGAAACATTAATATTTATTGATCTTATTCATTATAATATATAAGCACGTATAACAATATATACAGTGCGTGTCAAAAGTTCCGGGACGGTCGAATATTTCATAAACTATGCACTTTAGAAAGAAATGTTTCAGACAAAAGTTATATGGCTTGAAGGGAGCCATAAGATGGTGTCATTCACTAGACCTTGAAAAGTCGTTTGAAGGTCACGTGAAGGTCACATTCAATTTTTTAAATGGAACCACCTATTTTTTATTACTTATTCTTGTAGCTTATCTCGACAGCTTTCCAAAACACTATAATAAATTATTCCTTCATTGAGTACTTTTCGAGTTATGAGGCTTGAAGTAATTTCTTAATTTTACATAAACCATAAAATATCTGGTAAAATATTCATTTTTCGATTATCTTACATTAATACTTTTATGTACAAAATAATGAGAGGAATCAACTGGTCTAAAGAAAAAACACAGTTATTTCGAAGAAAAAATATGTAATTGTTAATTGCAAATTACATATTTTTTCTTCGAAATAACTATGTTTTTTCTTTAGACCAGTTGATTCCTCTCATTATTTTGTACATAAAAGTATTAATGTAAGATAATCGAAAAATGAATATTTTACCAGATATTTTATGGTTTATGTAAAATTAAGAAATTATTTCAAGCCTCATAACTCGAAAGTACTCAATGAAGGAATAATTTATTATAGTGTTTTGGAAAGCTGTCGAGATAAGCTATAAGAATAAGTAATAAAAAATAGGTGGTTCCATTTAAAAAATTGAATGTGACCTTCACGTGACCTTCAAACGACTTTTCAAGGTCTAGTGAATGACACCATCTTATGGCTCCCTTCAAGCCATATAACTTTTGTCTGAAACATTTCTTTCTAAAGTGCATAGTTTATGAAATATTCGACCGTCCCGGAACTTTTGACACGCACTGTATATCTGATAATACTTTTCAGTAATGAAAATAAAAATGTGAAAATATTTCTTTTGTGCTGTTGCGTACAACATTTTCGTTTATTACGTTCAATAATAAAGGTGAAAAGCAGCTGTCAGCAGGCAGGCTGTCAGTTAAGCGTCGTCTACAATGAGATTTTAACCCTTCGCCCGTAAACTGGGTCGTAAACGGCACAAGCCGAATTTCAAAGTAGAATACCGCCAAAATGGGAAGGGGAGGGGGGCTGGCTTCCCCCTGTAAAAAAACTAGGTAGTAGGGAGAACCGATTCCCAAAGTTTCGTTGGAATTCGCCGGTGTGTGTTCTACCAGCAGCAAGTCAAAGTGCGTCCTGTGCCTTTTACGACCCAGTTTACGGACGGTGCCGGAATTTCGTGCAAGTAAGTAAAATTATTTTAACGTGATTTTCATATTACTACAGTTATTTTCAACTTATGTAAGTGATTTTTTTTATGATTGTGTATAATGTATGTATAACCTCAAAGTATGAGCGTATGAAAACACGTGTAAAAAGAAATAATTGTTTTAATTTCCTACAAAAATAATATTAAAAAGTTGTGCCAACTGAATAAAAATTTTCACTATAAAATATATTTCTTTCTTATTTCTAATCTTAAAAAAAAATTATATTAAAAGAATTGTAATATATCTATTCCAATAATCATATGTATGCATATATCCTGAAGTTTAATTAAAAAAAAAAAAAAAAGAAAAAGAATATAAAATTAAATATTATTAAAAAAATTAAAAATTAGAAATTAATACAAAAAATATAAACATTTATATAGAAATTAAAAATTAGTACATATAAAAAAAATTTTAGTTAAAAAACTTGGCGCTGCTAATTTCATTAGCACGTTGTTCAGCATAGCAGCGCTAAGTTTTTTAACTAAAATTTTTTTATATGTACTAATTTTTAATTTCTATATAAATGTTTATATTTTTTGTATTAATTTCTAATTTTTAATTTTTTTAATAATATTTAATTTTATATTCTTCTTTTTTTTTTTTTTAATTAAACTTTTCAGGATATATGCATACATATGATTATTGGAATGTATATAATTATTCATATTTTCAACGATTTTTTATAATAGATATATTACAATTCTTTTAATATAATTTTTTTTTAAGATTAGAAATAAGAAAGAAATATATTTTATAGTGAAAATTTTTATTCAGTTGGCGCAACTTTTTAATATTATTTTTGTAGGAAATTAAAACAATTATTTTGTACAACTTTTTTTAGTTAAAATATTTTAAGTTTTTATTTTCAATTAGCGTAATTTTTGGATATCATTATTTTTGTAGGATATAATGTAAGAAATTAAAACAACTATTTTGTATAAATATTTTGGTTAAAATATTTTTATAAGTTTTTATTTTCACTTAGCGCAATTCTTTTGATATCATTATTTTTGTAGGATATATTTTACAAAAAATTAAAATAATTTGTAGAACAGTTTTTTACGGTTTAAAATAACACTATTTTGTGCAGATTAAAATAACTATTTTGTAGATTAAAATAATCCTATTTTGGAGATAGGTTTTTTACAGTAGTTTTTTACAGTTAATAATACACTATTTTGCAAATTCATATACTGTTTTTTACGCGGACTTAGCACTTTTTTTTACCTTTTTTTTAAAAGGGTAATTTTTTTAGGGATATCACTCTTTTTTGTACTATATATAATACATGCATCTTTAAGAATAACTTGGTTCGTTGAAAAAGAGTTTCATAATTTCCTAAATATAATTCTTGCTATTTTTCAACGAACCAAGTTATTCTTAATAAAGATGCATGTGTTATACGTTATCTTACATTTGTAATAATGATTTAAGAGCACATATGTATATATTAATGCAGATAGAATTCAACATTATTAATCTAATTTAAATATTGCAGGAAGAGTTTGCTTATAAAGAAGTTTACATAAAGAAGTGTCTATATACTTTGTGAATAGTTCAGTCAAGTGAGAAATAAATCATTAATACGTATGCTCTTGAATCATTATTGCGTATGCAAGATAATGTACTCGTTGAAAACTAGCAAAAATCTTCACAAATAACTTGGTTCGATGAAATCTTTTTCAACGAACCAAGTTATTCTTAAAGATGCAGGTATTACAAAAGTTATCTTGCATATGCAATAATAATTTAAGAGCATATGTATATATTAATGCAGATAGAGTTCAATACTATTAATCTAATTTAAATATTGCAGGAAGAGTTTGCTTATAAAGAAGTTTACATAAAGAAGTGGCTATATACTTTGTACATAGTTCAATCAGGTAAGACATAAATCATTAAAACACATGTTCTTGAATAATTATTGCGTATGCAAGATAACTTTTGTAATACGTGTATCTTTAAAAATAACTTGATTCGTTGAAAAAGATTTCAACGAATCAAGTTATTTATAAAGATTCTTGCTAGTTTTCAACGAATACGTTATCTTGCATACGCAATAATGATTTAAAAACATATATATATATATATATATATATATAATATATATATATATAATATAATATATATATATATATATATATATATATATATATATGTTTTTAAATCATTATTGCGTATGCAAGATAACGTATTCGTTGAAAACTAGCAAGAATCTTTATAAATAACTTGATTCATTGAAATCTTTTTCAACGAATCGTTATTTTCAAAGATACACGTATTACAAAAGTTATCTTGCATACGCAATAATTATTCAAGAACATGTGTTTTAATGATTTATTTCTTACCTGATTGAACTATGCACAAAGTATATAGCCACTTCTTTATGTAAACTTCTTTATAAGCAAACTCTTCCTGCAATATTTTAATTAGATTAATAGTATTGAACTCTATCTGCATTAATATATACATATGCTCTTAAATTATTATTGCATATGCAAGATAACTGTTGTAATACCTGCATCTTTAAGAATAACTTGGTTCGTTGAAAAAGATTTCATCGAACCAAGTTATTTGTGAAGATTTTTGCTAGTTTTCAACGAGTACATTATCTTGCATACGCAATAATGATTCAAGAGCATACGTATTAATGATTTATTTCTCACTTGACTGAACTATTCACAAAGTATATAGACACTTCTTTATGTAAACTTCTTTATAAGCAAACTCTTCCTGCAATATTTAAATTAGATTAATAATGTTGAATTCTATCTGCATTAATATATACATATGCTCTTAAATCATTATTGCAAATGTAAGATAACGTATAACACATGCATCTTTATTAAGAATAACTTGGTTCGTTGAAAAATAGCAAGAATTATATTTAGGAAATTATGAAACTCTTTTTCAACAAACCAAGTTATTCTTAAACATGCATGTATTATATATTTTATCTTGCATACACAATAATGATTTAAGAACATATGTACTAATACAGATAGGATTCAACATTATTAATCTAATTTAAATACTGCAAGAACAGTTTGCGTGTAAAGATTCAACATTATTAATCTAATTTAAATACTGCAAGAACAGTTTGCGTGTAAAGAAGCTTATATTATGAAGAAGTGACTATATATATATACCTTCTGAATTATTGCACACGCAAGATAACTTATTTTATATAATACATGCATCTTTATAAATAAGTTGGTTCGTTGAAAACTAGCAAGAATTGTATATAAGTATATTCAAGTGTATATAAATAAATATATTTATTTATATATAATTGAATGTACCTAAATAAATACAATTTTTGCTAGTTTTCAACGCATCAAGTTATTTGTAAAGATTATATCAGTTAATTATCTCTGCATATGCAATAATGATTTATTTATTTCTTACCTGATTAAACTATTAATTATTAATTAATTAATCTATACGCGAGCCGGACAGTTGTTGAGTTTATTTACGCGAAGTTAACCTTTATATTTATTTATTATAAATGCACTCTGGCAAACTTAACCTACCTATCAAAACCGAGCGAACAGTAATATCACGGAGCGCCGCTAGCGCAATCTTATGTCGAATGCGCCAACCGTACAACTTTTGCGCTTCCTCATTGGCTGGAGATTTGGGCGACGATGACGATGACAAGGGAGACGTTTCTTAATGAAAATTTTTCATAATTCGACTTTGCGTCATAATAGCTCCGTTCATAGTATACGTACAGCAAAACTAAAGACACTTTCATTATATAAATCAAACTCAGGCTATCGATTAAGCCTAGTAAGAACTCGATCCGTTCAGCGAATATATGTGAACTAAAAATATCGGGTGCTCTCATCTATCCGACTCGCGTAAAGATACACGGCGCGCGTCTTGTTGCTTACGCGAACTTAGCAAAGACACTACCGTGTCTCTTGATTACATGTACTTTCAGAGTGCAATAGGTGATGAAGCGACAAACATCAGGTATTTTTAATGTTTTTGTACAATTTTATATGATTTTTTTAATAAAATAATGTAAAAATTACGCTAAAAGTCTTATTTTTCTTTAACCCGAAAAACGCCATTTTCAATCCTCAAAATAATTATACTTTTTGAAAATAACTAATATAGTATTTTTTTCTTGAAAATACACATATTCAACTATAAAACCTCGTTGGAATTTATTTTGATTGAAAATTCGATGAGATATGATTTTTTTAGTAAAAATAACTTTTTTCACGATTTTTGCACAAATAATTATTTATAAACAATTTATTTTACAACGGATCGCTAAATAAACTTTGGGACTATAAACTAGGATAGTGTACAAGTATTCCAGAATTTTTTCAGATTTTTTGAATACTATTTACTAAGTCATAATAGCGACAGGACGTTTACGACCCAGTTTACGGGCGGTGCCATACAAATTGTAGTTTACGGGCGAAGGGTTAAGGAGACTTAAGGCGTAAGGGCCTCCGCACAAGGTGTTCCGTATCGCATTACGTTACGTTAAGTATAGATCGTAAATTTAACTCCGTACGTAAAATTAAACTTCAGTCAACGCACAGAAGAAATCGTAACGTAAAGACATGTCTTTACGTTACGATTTCTTCTGTGCGTTGACTGAAGTTTAATTTTACGTACGGAGTTAAATTTACGATCTATACTTAACGTAACGTAATGCGATACGGAACACCTTGTGCGGAGGCCCTAAGACTTAAGAAATTGACCAATCACAGTCAAGTATTAAGAGAATACTCGACTGTGATTGGTCAATTTCTTAAATCTTACGCCTTGTCTCCTTAAAATTTCATTGTAGACGACGCATTAAGCGGCGTCTACAATGAGATTTTAAGGAGACTTAAGGCGTAAGACTTAAGAAATTGACCAATCACAGTCAAGTATTAAGAGAATACTCGACTGTGATTGGTCAATTTTTTAAGTCTTACGCCTTAAGTCTCCTTAAAATTTCATTGTAGACGCCGCTTTAGTCAATCGAGTTAAGGTTAGTAAGACTGATGTTTGTAACGAAGATCATATAGGGCTGTGTTCCGATTCCCCACCCAAGTGTACCCGGGTATCATTTTATCTTTGTTTAACATTCGGTGAACAACAAGGATAAAATGATACCCTGGTACACTCTGGTGGGGAATCGGAACCATAGACTTACTAGAATAGACTGCTCATGAAGGTAGTGGGGGTATCCGTCACTGAGAAAAGGATAACTGTCGTTAATATGAGTTTCTATCTCTTTCTAATGCAGAGTAGTGGGGAAGCATAGCGACCAATAACGGTGTCAGAGCGTGAGTGTGTTGTCATAGGCCGTGTTCCGAAATTACTGCCAGTACTGCAAATTCTATAGTGCACGTTACGTATATTATATATTTTCCGTGCTGGCAGTAAACTGGCAGCAATTTCGGAACACGGCCATAGTATGCGTATTGTCGATGTGAGCTTCATGCATAGATACGTAAGTCACGCCCACTAGAAAGAGATAGAAACTCATATTAACGACAGTTATCCTTTTTTCAGTGACGGATACCCCCACTACCATAATGAACGCTCATGAGCAGTCTATTCTAGTAAGTCTATGATCGGAACACAGCCTAAAATGATCGACCAATCAAAATTTACTAGACGGAGACAGAAATCGTTCCAAACTTTGGAACGATTTCTGTCTCCGTCTAGTAAATTTTGATTGGTCGATCATTTTAGGCTGTGTTCCGATTCCCCACCAGAGTGTACCAGGGTATCATTTTATCCTTGTTGTTCACCGAATGTTAAACAAAGATAAAATGATACCCGGGTACACTTGGGTGGGGAATCGGAACACAGCCCTATATGATCTTCGTTACAAACATCAGTCTTACTAACCTTAACTCGATTGACTAAAGCGGCGTCTACAATGAAATTTTAAGGAGACTTAAGGCGTAAGACTTAAAAAATTGACCAATCACAGTCGAGTATTCTCTTAATACTTGACTGTGATTGGTCACTTTCTTAAGTCTTACGCCTTAAGTCTCCTTAAAATCTCATTGTAGACGACGCATTAAAGAGACTTAAGGCGTAAGATTTAAGAAATTGACCAATTACAGTCGAGTATTCTCTTAATACTTGACTGTGATTGGTCAATTTCTTAAGTCTAAGGGCTCTCACACACAAAATTGCATAGCTGCATATGCATAGCATAAGACCATATGGACCAATGAGCATCGAGTATTATGTTATGTAAGTCAATATGGCGATTTAATACTCGATGCTCATTGGTTCATATGGTCTTATGCTATGCATATGCAGCTATGCAATTTTGTGTGTGATGGCCTTATGTTCGTTAAATGTGGCCATTGTAGACGACGCTTGTGGCCGCATTCAGCGGACTCAACAGTTGGGCAACATTACTAGATTTTCCGATGCAATTCGACGCTGATTGGTCAGATCTGAAAGTAGAAACCAATCATGTTCGATTGTTACTTAGCAGTTGAGTCCGCTGAATGCGGCCAATGTTGCGACACTTTTGTATATCTAGTGACTTTAATAAAGATAAATGCTCATCAGTCTAGAATCTAGATATGCTATGGTCTAAACATCTATGTTTTTAATATAACCTCTTTTCTGCAGAGTAAAGTACAAAATATGTATGAATGAAAGTAATTAATTATAAATCACAGAGTATGTATAAAAAAACGTTCGAAGTGATAATATTTCTTTAAATGAAGCTTGGAGTTTATGTTTTGTATTTACGATCAATCAGTGTTGTAAATCTGACAGAATTAATTTCGAATTTCACACGATTTCTAATGTATGTTATCACATTATAAATTTATTCTATTAATTCTGTAATGTACATTGAAATTGTCAGAATAGCAATAATTGATTACGAGGGTAAAGAATTTATCTCGATGCATGATGATCAGTACTTCTGCTATATGATACTAATCATCACAGATGTAATTATATATTAATATTTAATGATTAATTTTTTATAATTTTTTTAATTTATCATCATGTAGTTTTTTGTTTTAAATTGTGTGTATATATATATATGTGTGTGTGTGTGTGTGTGTGTGTGTGTGTGTGTGTGTGTGTGTGTGTGTGTGTGTGTGTGTGTGTGTGTGTGTGTGTGTATATGTTAAATTTATAATAAAATGGATTTCTAAAAGATTTTATAATAATATAAATATGTATAAAATAGATTTATATGTTGTTATTATATTATTTGTAGATTTTATTGATTGATATAAAGTTGTATAATAAAGCAATTAAATCTCATAAATAAATATTTTTTATGTTTGTATATGCAAATGACAATTGTCATAGGTTTACATATGTACATATATATATATATATATGTGTGTGTGTTTTTTTGTATATGCGAGGATAAAATTTCTCAAATATGATATTTTAAACGCTATTGCTGATTTGTTTTTAATATTTTTTATTTTAATATGTAAAATTACTGTTACATTATATCAAAATTATGAAAATTATTTTTTACAGATGAGTGATATTATATGTGGAAAAAGAAGAAGTATCGTAAGGAGAATAGGTTCTTTTTTACCTCTGAAGCCACCACCAAAAATATATGTCAGTGTAACACCATTACATTCGATGACAAGTTCAATGATTAATGAGGAAACTAGTAATACTTATGTCGATACAAATGGATATGGTTCTATGAGGTCAGCAATTTGGTTTGTCAAATTATGATTAAATCTTCACAAGCTTTTCTTTATTTACAAACATATGTGGATATATGCATATAAAATATATGCAAATATGCATGATATACGCATAGTTATATAAATAAATAAATAAATATATATATATATATATATATTTATTTATTTATATTATATATATATATATATATATATATATATATATATATATATATACAGGGTGAGTTTTATTTAGTGTGTCAATCTTTTTATCATGCGGGAGATTATCGACTGCATAATAAATTGATCGGTACATAAATGTCAATTTTTTTGATCAACCGTATCGAAGGTCCGAATATAATGTGTACAATAATAATAATAATAATAATAAATACGTAGCTTTAATAATAATAATAATAATAAATCCATACTACATAAGTTTAACTTTTAATTTGCTTTAATTTTACACATTATATTCGAGCCTTTGATACGGTTGATCCAAATAATTGACATTTATGCACCGATCAATTTATTATGCAGTCGATAATCTCCCGCATGATAAAAAGATTGACACACGAAATAAAACTCACCCTGTATATATATATATATATATATATAGAAGATATTTGATATAGAGTATTATTATATTTTTCATGGAAAAATAAGCATCTTCTTTGTAGCAAAATTTTGGAATTGCATTATTTTTGAGATATAGGTTTTTAATATACCAATAGAGTTCTTTTGCTGCTTTTTTATTCTTTATGTAAAAATTTTGGAAATTCTCCATTAATTAAGACTATTTACACATTAATATAGGCATCTATTAATGAAAAAAAATATATTTTTTTTGTCATGCATTCTCTGATTATTGATAACTTGCTATATAATTTTTTAATATATAAAGATCAAAAAGTGTTAATTATGATAAATATTTATATTCAGTTTTCTGACTGATTGATCCGGACTTTTCAAATTTTTTGTAATTGTTCATTCAAAGTGAGCAAGAAATCTATCTCGTTGATACCACATGGATTTTTATACACTCAATAAGTGAACAGTAAAAATGTCTTATAATAATTTTGTAAAATTTCCAATATTTGTTTACACACAATTGTTTAATATTGCGTTAATAATATAAGAATCAATTACTTAATTATTAATAAATTCACAGACAATATTTTCAACAGTGAACAGATTTGATTTTGTTATCTATTTTACACAGTTTGGATTTTTAATTGATCAATGTAATGTATATTTCAAAGATTAATTTCATGTCCATGGCTTTGTTTAAATGACTGTTTGTAAACAATTGTGAATTATTATTTTACCATTTTTCAGTTTTTATATATTTCGTTTATAAAACTGCATATGATTTTGAAAATTATTATAATTCTTGATTCATATAATTCGTGATAAAAAATGTAAGAAGGATGAAAGAAATGATATATCCACAAAACACTGTTGACTAATATTCTCATGTTCTCTGTCTTGTATTGATATACATTTGGACGTCATGTCACAGCTGATAAAATATTACATATCTTATAATATTAATTATTTTTTTTAATCTCTGATGTTTTTCATATTTTTCCAGTTTTTTGAAAATTTTTAATTAAATTACAAATATGATTGAGAGAAAATATTTTAGTATAATGAAAATTTAAATAAAAGCACGCAAATCTTATAAAAAATGGATCCTAGCAAAATCGGTTGAAAATATTGTATAACACAGTTTATAACATCCTGATAAAAAGTGTTCATAATCACGAAATCCAAAAATAATTAAATAGGGTAGTTTTTGAGTTACAGAACACCGGAACATCGGAAAAATAAACTCATCAGTTCATGGTAATCTTAATGTGTATGATCATGATAGTGTGTCTGTGTGTATGTGATGTGTGTATATACGCGTGCGTATGATGGATGTGTGTGTGTGTGTGTGTGTGTGTGTGTGTACGCGTGCGTATGATGGGCGTGTGCTTGTGTGTGTAGAGATGCAAAATTCGTTTTGATCGATTACCGTTTTAATAGATTGAATTCTAAGAATGTTTAAATTCTTCATAATAAACTTCATAATAAAACGTATATAAGCCATTTATTAACGTTAATCAAATAATACCGTCGGAATCAGCGTTACCTGATGAGAACCATGAAGAGGTTACGCGATCGGATTTTGCACATCAAGCGACGCGGTAGCGTCGCGACGCCAAGTACATAAAAAACTGATAAAAAATTAGATCCGAGCATTGAGAGTCACTATTCTCGACGCGGCGCTACCAAGTAGCTTATCCAGAATTTTACGTCAAATTGACGTCAAATAAACTTTTGATTGAAATATTTCAGAAACTAAAGCCGTAATTAAAAATCTAATGGCATTTTTCTCATATAATGTGAATATTGAATACAAGCTTTCGATTGTGACCAGTTTGAATAAAATCGGTGCAGTCAATCCCGAGAAATGATAATTGCATGTCAGAATTGTGACATTTTTCATTTTCCTTCATAATAAGGTTCAAACTCATGAACGTATCTTCGCATGCATACATTCAAAGCGATTTTCTCCCTCAAGCTGCGTTCATACCGCGCATATATGATTATTCGCTTTAGTGTGCAAAAATGCTTTAAGAGACAAAACCATTTATGTACATGTGTGTGCATACGTATGATATGTGTATACGTGTGAGAGATTAATTTATCGCATAACAATTTTCAAAAACCTCTTGGGAGTAAAATCTAATCTATCTCGAAAACGGTATCAAAAATATAAAAACTGTGCCGTTAGATAAGACTTCTAAGGAGACTAATTTATCGTATTATAACAATATTCAAAAACCACTCCTGGGAGTGAACTCTAATATCTAGAAAATGAAGCCTTGTAAAAATACGCGACTTACCCTTAGTAAAGATTTTTTTAAATGCATATATATTTTTTGCAGAAATAATATAAATTTTTACAAAAAGGTGGTGATATCCCTCTAGAAACAACCTTATAAAGGTAAAAAAAATACGTCATGTACATAAAAAAATTTCTAAAAAATCTATATAATCTATATAACATATATTTTCTGTAGAAATAATATAAATTTTTACAAAAAGCAGTGAGATCCCCTAAAAAAACCTTATAAAGGTAAAAAATACGCCAAGTACATAAAAAAAATCAAAAATCTAAAAGAGTGATAAAAATAAAATATTTAAAAATCGATACAAGATCAATACTATTAGCCAAGTACAATAAATTATGTGATATTAATTGGTAATCGATATTAAATGAGTGAAGATTACTTTAATTCCTAAAGCATTTTTTATATCATGTATATAATTTAAAACAGTTTTACACAAATTCTAAGTCGTATAAATGACCTTCAGGTCGAAGTAAGATATGAAAACTTGGCGTGACCCTCCCCTCCCCCGCCCCGTCGTTTACATATCTTGAATAAAATAAAAAATTTGATTATACAATATACATATATATAATATATATTTGTTAATCCTTTCATTTAGCGCAAGTACAATTTACATTTTTATAAAATAAGCTTTAGACTACGAATATGCAACAGGCAGCCTGTGGGCCAGAAACGATCTGCGAACCTTTTCAATCTGGTTTACAACAATCAAACTTTACTTGCAGAGAAAATAAAAAACTTATAAAAAAAGAGATTTCACTTTGCCTAATCTCTATGGTGATTTCCAAGTAATACAGAGGAGACAAGATATATAAGTTCAAAATTTAGCTACGCGCGTGCGCGGTCCGTAGTATAATTTCAAATTTTACACTGGGCCCATCAAAAATCTAGCTTTTTCTTATTTTAAACTATATGATTTAAATACGGGGCACGCCAAGTTTTCATATCTTACTTCGCCCTGAAGGTCATTTATGCGACTTAGAATTTGTGTAAAACTTTTTTAAATTATATACATGATATAAAAAATGCTTTAGGAATTAAAGTAATCTTAACTCATTTAGTATCGATTATCAATTAATATCACATAATTTATTGTACTTGTGTAATAGCATTGATTTCATATCGATTTTTAAATATTTTATTTTTATCACTCTTTTAGATTTTTTTATTTTTTTTATGTACTTGGCGTATTTTTTTACCTTTATAAGGTTTTTTTTAGGTTAGGTTATTTGATCTGTAAAAAAAAGGCAGATTGATTTGCATTTCTGAAAATATTTGATATGTTGTGCGTTTTTACATTGTCTGTGTAAGCATGAATGTATACGTTTTGTAGTATTTCAATGCAAGTTGTCCAGTTTTGAAAGTTTTTAGATGTAATCACACACACACACACACACCACATACGCGCATGCGCACACTGCCATGACTCAATAAACATTAAGCTATTATGAGCCTAGTTTTCGGATGTTTAACTTTCTATAACTATCCATCGAAAACTATCCATTTTTGGACTTTGTGTCCATGGACACTTTTCATCAAGACATTATAAACTACGTTATATTACATTTTCAGCCGTTTCGACTGATTCGAGATGCATTTTTTATAAGATTTGTGCGAAGATCTTTATAAATATTTTATTTTTATTTTTTACATTTCTTTGGTTGCTATTATTACTAGATTGTTGAATCAATATTATTTATAAATGTATGTATGTATGTGTGTGTATATATATATATATATATATATATATATATTTATATATATATGAAATACATAACTGATATATAATATGAAATGTATAAGGTAATTGAGTATTTATTTTCTGAGAGAATGTATATATTTTGAGATGCTTAATTTATATACTGTAATATATCACTGTTATAAAGTATTTTTTGTTTCTTCTCATTTTTGTTAGAAGCTATTTATTAACATGAGTAATCTTAAATATCTCTAAATAATAGTTCATCATAGATATTTTAAAACAAATTAAAAAATGTTTTATTAAAAAAGAACACTGGTAGTCTTGAAATATTCAATCTATAATTAAAACAATATTATCACTGAATATCTTCATTGAAACCAAGCATATTTTATTTGAAACATTGTTTTTCATCATTAAAATTGAGTTATACTATAATTGAGTGATTTGTTTCAAATATTTACTTCTACATACATATAGATGCATTGCTAATGCGCTCTTTGGCCGATAAGCCGTGCTCGCGGGATCTGTGCCGCGGTTTTATATACTGTCTTACAAAGGGAGGGCGCGACCTTCGGAACACCGATTTGAAAAAAATTTTAACGGTATATAGTACTCGACTAAAGAAGTATTTGAGGAAAGCGAGAGGACGCAACGCTCAGCCGTTTTTGAAAAAAACCAACTTAAAAATATGCTGTATCTTGTATACCGGTGAATTTAGACCGATCATCGAGTAAGCGGCGTAGCTCGGGCGTTAAAGCCCGAGATTACTACACTGCTGGTTATATGTTCGATCCCGACCTGTGGTAGTTTCTTTTTTCATTTCTTTATCGCGTTTTTAACGCGAAACCTGCAATATTTTTATAAAATAAAGTTAATTTAATAAGTAATTTTATTTTTTTGTTTTTATTTTGTATCACGAAAGGTAATTTAATTTATTTACGATACGTCGTTAATTTACATTCAATCTCATAAAACCTTACAATTTTATATATTCTACTCGATATTAACCAAAAAAATAAATTAAATAATTACGCCACTATTTAAATATAATTATAATTTAATGTAAAATTGCGAAAAATATTTTTCGTATTAAATTATAATTATTTAATAAGTGGCGTAATTATTTAATTTATTTTTTTGGTTAATATCGAATAGAATGTATAAAATTGTAAGATTTTATGAAATTGAATGTAAATTAACGACGTATCGTAAATAAATTAAATTGCCTTTCGTAATGTAAAATAAAAAAAAATGCAAAAAAATAAAATTACTTATTAAATTAACTTTATTTTATAAAAATATTGCAGGTTTCGCGTTAAAAAGAAATGAAAAAAGAAACTACCACAGGTCGGGATCGAACATGTGACCAGCAGTGTAATAGTCTCGGGCTTTAGCGCCCGAGTTACGCCGCTTACTCGATGATCGGTCTAAATTCACCGGTATACAAGATACAGCATATTTTTAAGTTGGTTCTTTTTTTAAACGTCTGAGCGTTGCGTCCTCTCGTTTTCCTCAAATATTTCTTTAGTCGAGTACTATACACAGTTAAAATTTTTTTCAAATCGGTGTTCCGAAGGTCGTGCCCTCTCTTGTTAAATGGATCTCACTTTCGGGTTAGACGTTTTCCTTCTCACCACCTAGCGGCGAGGCGTGAAGCTCGTGGAAGTAAATGAATATCCATTGAATATCTTTAGTAGCTACTTGGTGAATATAACACTTACATACGAAAAAATGGACTACTAAATTTTAGCAAAATTGTTTAACATTTTTTAATGGCAACAAATCAGCAAAAAATCACCGTATTGATATAAAATAAAGCTCAAATTAAACAGTCCTCTTAAAAAATAAAAAAATCAAATTTGAATTACAAAAAATGTTTTACAAAATGGCGAATGCTGAAGATAGACTTTGAAAAATGGAAAACAAATTTTTTTTCAAATTGCTGCATTGCTCAGGAAAATCGGCTTCCTGGTGCAAAAATGTTCTTAAGCTTATTTATTTCTTAATAAATCCATATTTTAATAAATTTTTTACGACCTTTTTTGATAAAGTTATACCGTTTTGAAGGAAATGTTACCAAATGAAACTTTCCTTGTAAAAAATCCGTAATTCAGAAACAAATTATCATGGAACTTTTTCAAAAAAGAAATTAAAGTGTAACTCGATCCCAGATGATTCATATAGAGATAAACGGTCAGATTTAAGGGGGGGACATAGACGTATCGAAAATGACTCTATTTTCAGGAATTTTTTTCCCGGAAAGTATTAAAATTATCAAAACATGAGTTTTACCAATACATATTGTTGTATAATAACATATTGTTGTATATATTTTCCTTAACACAGCGTTAAATTTTTATTAAAAAATATTAAAAAACATAAGAAATATTATCGCTGGCATCGGACGTGGTCATACCTGTTACGCTTTGCAGTAGCCATTGTGCCACTTATAAGGTTCATCTAAAAAAAATCAATTAATATTTAAAATAAATGAATAAATCTAGTTTGTCATAGCCGATTTTAAAAATTCGCAATATTTAAAAAATGGCGTTCATCTGAATCTGAAAATGCAAATTTTCGCCTAAAAATCGATCATTTTTGGCTATAAAAGAAATAAGACATTAAAAAACCGGCTATGACAAAGACCGCATATTTTCATGCTGAATAAGTAGAAAAAAATCAAATTTCGATATATGTAATGGTTCTCGAGATATTTTGGTTACCGATTTCGAAAACACAGTTTCGAGAAAACCGCGTTTAAAATTTTAAGTTTACTTTTAAGCAATATATCAATGATTTTTTTTTACTTACATGGAATCATCTACTCCATGCTATATAATAAGTCCTCAGAAGACGTAGTAGAGTCCAATAATTGAAGCTTGTCTTCGACGTAATCTAGCCTCTTTTGTCGTCTCTAAGCGATGCGCTCCGCTTTCATTACTCGACACGAATCTTCTGCTTCAACATATCGATGTGCATTTGGTCCTGCAGCGATGCCCATTGCTTGCATTATTTGCAATAGTGATGATGTACCTTCCTTATAAATACATGTGGCTATACAAGTTGCAATTTGCACAATTTTTGCGCCACTGCATAACTTTTGGAGCAACTTTCTAGATCAGATTATTGAAGCTCTCATTATTGTTTTGTATAAAACCACCTACGCAACGCTCCAATAAATTTTCGTTGCAAGATTTTCGTAGATGGGTCGTAGAATAGCTTGTAATACATCTTCTGGAAGAGCTTGATAATCATGTTTATAAGTATATAATGTATTTCCAGCTTTTGCTCGCTGCCAGCTTCTTTCACTTCCTATCTTTGCGAAAAATATTTTGTTGAAGCAGCTCTCTAGATCCTTTTCATTTATTCATTTTTAAAAAATATTTCGTACTCCAAAGAAATATATCAAAAAATGGAAAGATGCGTTGAACGAAACGAACAGTTGCAGGAATAACAAACTACTGAGGCAGAGAGCTATACTATAGCTAACGATTTTTTTGACCCATAAAAAGATATGTCCCCCCTTAAATCTTTCCTTAAAACGATATAACTATTAAAAAAAAAATCGTAGAAAATTGATTAAAATATAAATTTGTTAGGAAATAAATGAGCTTTTTTAAAAACTCATACATTTTTGTATCAGGAAACAAAAATTTGTGTATCAGTTAAAAGAAAATTTGTTTCTCATTTCTCAAAGTCTATCTTCGACGTCCGTCATTTTGTAAAATATTTTTTGTAACTCAAATTTGTATTTTTGTTTTCTAAAAGAAATGTTCAAGCTTTAATTTGAATTTTGTTTCATCTTAATACGATGATTTTTCGCTGATTTATTGTTATTGAAAGATGTTAAAATTTTAAAAAATAGTAATTTGTCGTATAGTAAAAATGTTCAAAAACCACACTTTGAGGATGAAAAATAAATCTCCAAAATGATTCATCGCAGAAATATGGAACTCACGTCATTAGTTGAGGTTTCTGCAAAGACTAAATTAACGTAGAGTAACAATTTTTAAAAACTACCCCTTGGGGATGAAATCTAATATCTCGAAAACGGTGTACCACAAAAATATGGAACCAGTGCCGTTTGATAAGACTTGTAGAAAGACTAATTTAACGTATAGTAATAGTTTTCGAAAACCACCCCTTTGTGGTGAAATCAAATATCTCGAAAACGGTGTACCATAAAAATATAGAACCTGTGCCGTTCGATAAGACTTGTAGAAAGACTAATTTAACGTATAGTAATAGTTTTCGAAAGCCACCCCTTTGGCGTGAAATCAAATATCTCGAAAACGGTGTACCACAAAAATATAGAACCTGTGCCGTTCGATAAGACTTGTAGAAAGACTAATTTAACGTATAGTAATAGTTTTCGAAAACCACCCCTTTGGGGTGAAATCTAATATCTCAAAAACGGTGTACCACAAAAATATAAAATCTGCTGTTTGATAAGACTTGTAAAAAGACTAATTTAACGTAGTGACAATTTTTAAAAATTACCCCTTGGGGGGTGAAATCAAATATTTCGAAAACGGTGTACCACAAAAATATAAAACCTGCGCCGTTCGATAAGACTTGTAGAAAGATTAATTTAACGTATAGTAATAATTTTCGAAAACCACCCCTTGGGGGTGAAACCTAATATCTCGAAAACGGTGTACCACAAAAATATAAAATCTGTGCCATTAAATAAGACTTGTGGAAAGATTAATTTACCGTATAATAACAATTTTTAAAAATCACTCCTTTAAGTACACTTATTAGTATTATATAAAAACACAGATTTGTGATACTTAACAACAATCAAGTGGACTGTAAATTTTGTAATATTCATCAAAAAGTAAATATTGTGAAATTTTTCTCATGTCTGTTTAGACATAATATATTTTGACATATTATATATTAATCTAAATAAAGAGAATAGAGAGTTATTTTGAGGAAAGTCTAGAAGAGAGCGGGATGAAACTCTTTTCCATCTTTAAGTGATACTGAAAATAAACTTTCTGGAAAGAAATTGGAAGGATACTGGAAAGATATTTATCTAGTTACCAAACTGTAAGGGTTATCGCACACTTTTTCATAACATGTATTACATTAAGTACTGATTGTAACTTAGATTCATACATAATTTTAAATTTCAATCAACGCTGAAGAAAATTGTAATTTAGTAGTACAAAAGTGGTTAGCCTCGAAATGTTAAAAATGTATATATATTTTTTGCAGAAAAGATATAAATTTTACAAAAAGATGTGAAATCCCTCTAAAAAATCTTACAAAGGTAAAAAAAATACGCCATGTACATAAAAAATATTCCACCTTGCATGCAACAAAACGTTTAATAAAAAAATATTCCTAAAAATAATTTATAAAAATTTTTCCTCAAAAAATATATATAATTTTCCTTTAAAAAATCAAAACTAAATATGAAATCAATAATTCATTATCAATAATTAATTAGCCAAGAACAAAGCAATTGATAGGGATTTATAATTTGAAATATTTGTCATAAATTCAATTTTGCATTCATGAATTATAGATTCGACAAAATGAAAAAGATTTTCAAAATAAGTTCAATACTTTGTACGATATATAAAAATACATTACTACGTATGATCCAAATAAATATTTGTACAATATATGAAATATCACTAATATATTGCGGATTTTATATTGCAGATTACAAATAGTATGTCATAAAACTTAACACTTATTGCAATAACATCGATTGTATTAATCGCCAATTTTGAATTTAAAAGAGAAAAACTAATCGACTTTTTTTAAGATTATAAGTTTTACTAAGTAGACCTGGAACTAAAGGATTTAAGAAAATTTACATATAAAAATTTGAGCCAAGTCGTATTATAATTTACACATTTTTATTATTAGGAAATATTTAATTTTGAAATTAATCATAAGCTTTGCCAAGTAAATTCGGAACTAAAAAAATTAAGACCAAAACAATTTACAAAAACTTGGCATGCTCGGGTCACATTATAATACACATAATTTTACAAATTTACAAATATACATAATTTTACAAAGTTTGCGAATTATATACCTGTAATAAATTTCAATTATAGAAATATGTGAATTATAATACCCGAGCACGTCAAGTTTTTGTAAGTCGTTTTGATCTTAATTTTTTTAGTTCCGAATTTACTTGGCAAAGCTTATGATTAATTTCAAAATTAAATATTTCCTAATAATAAAAATGTGTAAATTATAATACGACAGCTCAAATTTTTATATGTAAATTTTCTTAAATCCTTTAGTTCCAGGTCTACTTAGTAAAACTTATAATCTTAAAAAAAGTCGATTAGTTTTTATCTTTTAAATTCAAAATTGGCGATTAATACAGTCGATGTTATTGCAATAAGTGTTAAGTTTTATGACATACTATTTGTAATCTGCAATATAAAATCCGCAATATATTAGTGATATTTCATATATTGTATTTATTTGGATCACACGTAATAATGTACTTTTATATATCACAAAGTATTGAACTTATTTTGAAAATCTTTTTCATTTTATCTATAATACATAAATGCAAAATTGAATTTATGACAAATATTTCAAATTACAAGTCCCTATCAATTGCTTTGTACTTGGCTAATTAATTACTGATAATGAATTATTGATTTCATATTTAGTTTTGATTTTTTTAAGGAAAATTATACAGGGTGAGGCATTTATAGTGACGCGGGCGTATCTCTCGGAAACGAAGCGAGACATAAAAAAATGTTTCAAATAAAAGTTTTATGGCTTGAAGGGGGACATAAGATGGTGCCATTAGTTTGACATTGAAGAGTCACGTGAAGGTCACCTCCAACTTTTTAAATGGGATACCCTACATACTTTTATATATTCTTGTAGCTTGCCTCAAGAGCTTTCCAAAACACTATAATAAAGTATTTTTTTATTGAGTACTTTTCGAGTTATGAGGCTTAAAATAATATCTTAATTTTACATAAACCATAAAATATCTAGTAAAATATTCATTTCTTGATTATCTTACCTTAATACTTTTATGTACAAAATAATGAGAGGAATCAATTGGTGTAAAGAAAATACACAGTTGTTTTTAAGAAAAAATATGTAATTGTTAATTGCAAATTACATATTTTTTCTTCGAAACAATTATGTGTTTTCTTTACACCAATTGATTCCTCTCATTATTTTGTACATAAAAGTATTAAGGTAAGATAATCAAGAAATGAATATTTTACTAGATATTTTATAGTTTACGTAAAATTAAGATATTATTTCAAGCCTCATAACTCGAAAAGTACTCAATAAAAAAATACTTTATTATAGTGTTTTGGAAAGCTCTTGAGGCAAGCTATAAGAATATGCAAAAGTATATAGGGTATCCTATTTAAAAAGTTGGAGGTGACCTTCACGTGACCTTCAGGTGATTCTTTAAGGTAAAACTAATGGCACCATCTTATGTCTTCCTTCAAGCCATATAACTTTTGTCTGAAACATTTCTTAATATCTCGCTTCGTTTCCGAGAAATACGCCCGCGTCACTATAAATGCCTCACCCTGTATATATTTTTTGAGGGAAAATTTTTATAAATTATTTTTAGGGATATTTTTTTATTAAACGTTTTGTTGCATGCAAGGTAGAATATTTTTTATGTACTTGGCGTATTCTTTTTACCTTTGTAAGGTATTTTTTAGAGGGTATTTTTAATCTCGAAGAAATTTATCGCACACAAAATGAGCTATCTAAGCCTCCGCGTCGCGACGTATCATACCTGATGATATTGAACAAGAAATTCAATGCATACAAACAAGATAAATAGAACAGAATGTATTATACAATCACAATCCAACCTATGAGAACAAGCGATTAAGCCAGCAGCTAAAGCAGGAATATGTTGTGTAATGATACAAGGAATCAGAAACATATACATATACATATACATAAACATTACGCCGAAATAGAGGATATATCTACTAAGACACCGCAATCCAAACTGCACAATGAATACAGAACTCAACAAGAAAACAGATGCACAATTCACAGCGATTACGTTCAATGATGTACATCGGACAGAACGCGGATATCTATCATTAAATAAAACTCGTAATATGATCTCGGAATTCGAGAAATTCTGAAATAAATTGCAGGAGTTTTTTAGCACCACCACATACGAGGTAGAATATATTGATTTGTTAGATGAAGTAATGCTATTAGGATCCATATGAGCTATATGCGAAATTAAAAAGCAAAACAATAGACCTTTAAATTAACTAAATTTCTACATTTAAAGCAAAAGCTGGAGACTTGTTATGCAAGTAAGAAAAGTACGACGCATTTACGAATTAAATTTAATACAAACAAAAATCTAGAGAAAGCATGTAAGCATAGGGATTTCGAGTCGTCAAATTAGTCCTGGAATTTTGTATGAGTTTATATTTTAAGGAAAATGACATCTCATGGTACGCAATATTAGAAGTAATTAGCAATAAATCTTATAAAGTTTTCTTCGAATAAAATTGCACAACAATATTAAAATGCAGTTGGATCACGAATACACTATGTACACTATGTCACAAGAACTAATAACAGCGGCCAACGTAGAAAAAAAGAATTAATGACCGTCATGCAACAAAAGACTAATGTCATGCCAACCTACAATCATAAAAATAAAAAATATACTCATACAATACCGAAAATATCGAAAGTCGGATATTATGATCGAGATTGTCGAATTAATCAATACAAGACACTATTTTCATTACAAAAATCTGTAAATTAAGTACAAGGGTCAGAATGAATTAATAAATTAACTTATAACAGTCAATATATTTAATAAAATACAATATGTAATGTTATAGGACGATCGAGAGATTTGTCTGAAAATATATTGATTGTATGGTCGGAAGGCTGCTCTCGAAAACAGTCCTTGAAACGCTATTTTAAACAGTCCTTGAAATGCTATTTTATTTACCATTTCTAAACAGCATTTTTAAACAGCAGTTCTCTAAATAATGACGACATAATATCATACAATATCAATAATCCTTAAAACTAACTAAACATATATTTCTTACAATTCGGCCGTTTTGACAAAAGATCATGGTAAACCTGCATAAAAGGGGATCCTGTTCGTATGACTTTGATCTTGACATATGTTATCAAGGTCATCCTCTTGAGTAACATTCCAAAGGTTTTAGCCGTCGGTCGTTGTTTATTAAAAAGTTATAGACAAAAGAAGTTATATAAATTTCACATAATTTTCAGACACCATGTACAATAATAAACCTAGATTTTAATAAAAATAAGTGTTATGGATACAACATACATTTTTAACACTGTATACATAGAATCATAAACATATATGAACAGGCATGACAATACCATTTAGTTTCTCTTTACAATCTCATACTTTGTATATAAACAAAAATGTTATTGTAAGAATTTCTTACTCTTATTTTCCTCCAATATTCTTCGTATTTCTACACTTTTATTACACAGTCTGCTTCAAACCTTTGAAGTGATACATATATTTTCAATTTTTGCTTAAAAGACTATAATTTTGATGAACGAATTGATGCTTTCTTCGATATCATGAAAAAAATGCATCCAATAAATAATAATTAATTCATTATTAAAATTATGTTACTAAATTATCTACCTTTCAATGACGATCAAGGTTAGATATAGGTCCATCCCACACCACCCCTGAGTCAATGCGAGAAACGAGGTCTATTATTGTACTGTTCCACATAGGTTTGCAACTTTTCACGCGAAGCGAGATCCACTCCATACCACCCCTGAGTCAGTGCGAAACGAGGTCTATAATTGTACAGTTCCACATAAGTTTGCAATTTTTCACGCGAAGCGAGATCCACCCCACACCATCCCTGAGTCAGTGCGAAACGAGGTCTATAATTGTACAGACAGAAATATTTGGCAGACAATGTCTGATACGGTGGGTCGTGCTATAGCTCGAGCGGTCGAGCGCTTCTCTCATTCGTCCGATTTCAATAATTAATATTTCTATTATTATTGCAAAAATCGTTACATGGAATAGGACTTCTTTATTTAATTTACTGCGCTCTACCTCCTTACAGGTGCGTGAGGTAGTGCTCAGGGACACCCTGTATATCAGAATGTTAATTATGAGGCTTATTAAAGATCTGATTTAAATTTCTAGTTGGGATTTTTGATTAATAGTTACGGATTGTTTCGCGAAAGATGGACTAAGAAAAATAAAAACGAGACTGTTTTAACTTACTATTTACAGAATGCGTTGCAAAAAATTTTGCAAAATCGAGTCTGTAGAACGGGGCTCTCTTCTCTGATTGTGGACGTTCTGGTTTTAGAGATCCGCAGGAGTGTCGGTAGCTCACTGTCACTTGTAGGATGATATAATTCAGCCACTTAACACTTTGAATAATTAAATTGAATTGATTTTTAGGACCGACTAATGACTGTCACCGAAATATGAAATTATCGAAAATCGTCAGAGAGCTATGAGAACTGTCAAAACTGCTAAAAACTGCTATAGAACTGCTGCTCGCGTCTCGTATTTTTTAAAGTCATTGCTCCTCCTCTTTACTGGATGGTGAGAACTTTTAGCATCAATAGTTAGGAAAACTTTTAGATCCCTTTTACATCTTGTAAAAGCTGTTGTTTAGGACTCCAATACGTACAGTAAAATGGTAATAAACTAATATTAACAATTAATCCCGTGTACAGGGTGTTCGGAAATTCAATCAACAAATTTTCGGAGATTGTCGGGGGCCATAAAAATCATTTTTTGCAAATGAACCTGGGGTCGGAAACGTGTCATTACATCGCTACGGCATACGGAGTGTTCGAAAGAGTCGGGACCTCAAAATATCACAAAAAATAGAAGTTTTACAAAAAATTGTTTCAAACAAAAGTTGTATGGCTTGAAGGGGGCCATCAGATGGTGGCAATGATTGACCTTGGAGAGTCATTTGAAGGTCACGTGAAGGTCACCGTCAATTTCTTAAATGGAACCCCCGTCTAAAGGTCGGTGCTTATTGGCGCAACTTTACTCAATAATTACCGCTTTGTTAAGCATTATAGAAAAAAATGGTTCAGGAATGGTTCTTTTCGACTCGATTTTTAATCAGGAATAACGCTATTTGCTCCGTGGGCGCTTTTTCAGTTACACCCTGTATATATATGGCGTGATATTAAAACCACGTTCATGTATTTTATTAGCGCAAAGCGTATATGCAAGCGCAGAAAGTAGATATGGTTTGGCATCATCATTAAGAATATGATATTCATCTTGTAACAATATTTTTAAAAGAATGGATTTGTTGTACACGTACCGGCAGGAATGGTGTCCCGGTATGTTTGTGTGACACTCACTGACGTCATACTCACACAAAGGAAGCGCACATGTACGTGGGTCTTGAAGATGTCAAACGCACACACACGAAGCGCACACGTACGTGAGCCAAGCGAAGGAAAGTGAGAATAGAGTAGTGGGGGGCACTCTAATGTTGCGTCCTTTGTGTCATAAGAGGAGTGAGACAGAAAGCATTACAAGACGTGATATCAAATTAGATGTCCAATAGCCGTCTCACTCACTCGACGCTCGAACGAGAGCTTGTCGCCAGATTTGATCCAATCTACCACTACTTTTCGTTTGGTCACTCAGGAATCGGACACCCTGTATAATACATAATACATACATAATATACAATATATATATAATACATAATAATTAATGAATGTGCCGATTGCGTCGTGCACGTTGCGATATATCGAAGTCGTTCGGCAAACGTAACAATATATTTGCAATAATAACGACACAAATGTATACTGACCACTTATACGTTTGCGTCGTGACAATAATATAAAAATAATATAAATGAATGGTGACTTTCGTCACCACCCATGAGATATCACCAAAGGCGCGTTAAGTTTTTTATTTTAGAGTGTGGACTTTCGCTCGGAGTCCTATTGTACCACACTTTAAATATTAAGTATATTGCACTAATATATCTACATATAATTATCTATATTACATCTATGCAGAAGTTATGTTTTTTAAAAAGATATTTTTTACACATTAATATTTTTTAAGTCTGGTGTCAATAAGCGACAAGAAATTTTTTAATATTTATGAAGTATTGGTTCTCTTTTATTATTATTGCGTTTTAAACGATTAACCGACACTTTCATCTGTTGCATATAAAGTTAAACTACTTTTTTCTTATTTAGGATAAGCTGCATATAATTTATTAGATAACATTCGAGATAAATGTTGCTTGCTTATTGTCATGCTTATAGCTGTTTCGCCTCTAGTTTTCAGTGCTGATTTTATTACACAAGAAGCATTAACAGTGGCCGAAGAAAGTTTGTTGCGTTTTTGTGATTTTAAATCAGTTAAAATTAAAAACATTCTCTCCGGATCTGCATTTGAATTAGGTAGTGCTCGAACAGCACTCAAAACATTTCTCAAAGTGGGATATTTATAAGTATTATTTGACAACTGGCACTGTAAGATTTTCTTCCACATATCATCAAATTTTAATTTCCATAGATTTTCTTTCTCTTTTTAAGTTAAATCTGTTGGTAACGCAAGCCACTCTTTTCTTAAGGATTCTTTATCGAAACCACCAAGATTTTTAGCAATAAAAAAAACATGCTGAAACGATGTTTCTTTATTATTATCGAATAAAGATATAGATGGATCAAAAACTTGTAATTTTATCAAAAAATTATGTGTAATAGGTAATCTTTTACGTATTTCCTGTGCAACAGTTATATAAAATTGTAAACAATTCTGTCGAATGGTTACAACTGCTTCTATATGATCCTCTATTACTAAATTATTAAGATATGCTTCACATTGTGGTCCAAAAAAAATTTCATTTATATTTTTCTGAATTTGTTTCTGCGAAAAATCCATATTTGTGGCTATGTTTTATAGATATTCTTTTTTAACCAAATTTTGGCAGACTTGGGAGAGAAAATTAACTGATTGGGAGAGAAAATTAACTGATTTAAACTGTAATAAATGAATTCTCGTTTCTGTTGATTGGAAATATGCATTGAATATATTTAAAAAATTTAAAATATATTTCAGAAGAAGAAAATAAGCTTTCAGTTCTATATTATCCATCTTCTATATTATCCATAGACAAAAGATATTCTCCAGATTTTGTTTTATCGCTCACAACCATTTCTTGTAGAAAATTTTTAATTGTATCCCACGATTCAAGAAGCCTTTCGACACATGTGTTGTGAGATATAATGATAGGGAAACATTTATCATTTAAAACCAAATTAGAAGAGATGTGCCAACATGTATTAACATTTCCGTGCCCATGTCATTCAGCTGCGTTAGCTGCGCATGCTGCATGTGTGAAAATACCATCATTTTGTGATGAATTTAGAAAAAAAATAGCTAATTATATTAATAGCAGTCCAAAACGTTTGTCAATCTTTCAAGAGAAATTTTATGATTGCTTTCAAGAAAGTAATCGCAAAATTTTAAAATTAAGTGGAACGCGCTGGCTATCTCACCACACATGTGTCTAAGGGCTTTTTGAATCGTGGGATACAATTAAAAATTTTCTACAAGAAATGGTTGTGGGCGATAAAACAAAATCTGGAGAATATCTTTTGTCTATGATGGATAATATAGAAATGAAAGCTTATTTTCTTTTTCTGAAATATATTTTAAATTTTTTAAATATATTCAATGCATATTTCCAATCAACAGAAACGAGAATTCATTTATTGCAGTTTAAATCAGTTAATTTTCTCTCCCAAGTCTGCCAAAATTTTATTAAAAAAAATATCTACAAAACATAGCCACAAATATGGATTTTTCGCAGAAACAAATTCAGAAAAATGTAAATGAAATTTTTTTGGACCACAATGTGAAGCATATTAAGAAAAATGAAAGATTACGTCAATAATTTTTAAATCTTCTACAAAAATAAAATAAAAGAACAAATTTTTTTAAAAATTAAAAATTAAAAAGAATATAAATTAAAAAAATTTTAAATAAAAAAACTCGGCGCGCTACCAATTTGATTGACAATAATAATAAATGAGCAATTACATACTAGCATTATTTCAATAATTACTAGGTAGCGCCGAGTTTTTTTATTTAAAATTTTTTTAATTTATATTCTTTTTAATTTTTAATTTTTAAAAAAATTTGTTCTTTTATTTTATTTTTGTAGAAGATTTAAAAATTATTGACGTAATCTTTCATTTTTCTTAATTTTTAATTTTTAAATAAGTTTTTTAATCTTATTTTAATTTTCTAGAAAATTTAAAAATCATTTGACGTAATCTTTTATTTTAAAAAATTGATTCAACTCTAACAAAAATGTTCTTCTTTATGACAAAAATGTAATAGATTTTAAACGGAACTTCTACTTATTTGTCAGCAGCGGATTATATAAAAGCACATATGTATAAAATTTAATAACACTAACAAAGTTAAAGTGAAATTGCACCCCAACTTGACGCAATTTTTATATCAGTACTTTTTGTAAATAAAGGTAGCTAGTTTTTGTGATAGCTATTTTTTGTGAGATGGTTTTTAGATGAACTCGACGCTTTTTCTTTACCTTTTTTTAAAAGGTATTTTTTTAGGGATATCACTTCTTTTTGTATAAGAAATCTTTAAAAATATGTAGCACTTTTACTTTTTTTATATGACTTTATTCTTATATCTTTAAAAATTAGTCTTTTTTTTATATGTATATGATTTTATATTTGTGTTGCTGAACGTGCATAAGTAACAAGCAGCATTGGCTGTGTCTATTATAGCGAGTATACTGAGTATATACTTAATTTTATATTAATTTAAAGTTTCTTAGTTTTGTATTTTAGTTTTCTTTTTAATGCAAAGTCTATCTTACTTATGCACGTTCAGCAACACAAATAGTTTATATAAAGCAACACATAGTTTATATAAAGTTATAAATTATAAACATAAACGTTATCTTAATATAAAATATTGTACAATAATAACAATATTGTACCGAATTAATGTGATTATACAGTTAATTTTATGTTAAGATAAAGTTTATTATGTCTTTAAAAATATGTAGCACTTTTACTTTTTTTATTAAATTTTTTTACTTAATTTTATATTAATTTAAAGTTTCTTAATTTTGTATTTTAGTTTTCTTTTTAATGCAAAATCTTACTTATGCACGTTCAGCAACACAAATAGTTTATATAAAGTTATAAATTAAAGACACAAATAGTTTATATAAAATTATAAATTAAAGATATAAACGTTATCTTAATGTGTGTGAAATGCTTTAATAATGAACATGGAAAACATGTCGAAATACATAGATATTTTCATTTTACATATACAGGGTGAGTTTTATTATTGCTTGTGTCAATCTTTTTATTTATCATGCGGGAGATTACCGACTACATAATAAATTGATCGGTACATAAATGTCAATTATTTGGATCGACCTTATATATCGAAAACCCAAATATAATGTATACAATTAAAACAAATTAAAAGCCGAAATTATATAGTATGAATTTATTGCTATTATTATTATTAAAGTTACATATTTAGTATTATTATTATTATTATTATATACATTATATTCGGGTCTTCGATACGATCGATCTAAATAATTGACACATTTAATTTATGTACCGATCAATTTATTATGCAGTCGGTAATCTCCCGCATGATAAAAAGATTGACACAAACAATAAAACTCACCTGTATTTGTATTAAACGCGATTAATTAATTAATAACTTACAGTCAATTTCGACAAACATTTGCACCGTACAAGGCACATTAAAGCACTTGTTGTAACATGTGTTGCGTACGTGTGTTAATACGTGTATATATTATCGACAGCGACAGTCGTACGCCAGATCTATCGCCATCTGGTGTCGACAGCGGCAGTCGGACGCCAAATTTTGTTCTATATATATTGTTTGATGATGACCACGACGTGGACGTTTCTTAATCGTATTTTCACGATTTTAGAATTATATATCGCGATATTTCCACTTCTACAGCTCGTAGAGTAAAAATAAAGACACTTTTACTATATAATTCGAACATAAGCTATCGATTAAGCCTAATAAGAGCTCGATCCGTTCAGCGGTTATCGTAATATAATAATATGAAATAATCTGAACTGGTTTCCATTTCCCGTCTCGCGTAAAGAGACACGGCGCGCGTCTTGCTAGAGAGATGAACTCGACGCAAGACACTACCGTGTCTCTTGATCTTAATAATTTAGTAATAGAGGATCATATAGAAGCAGTTGTAACCATTCGACAGAATTGTTTACAATTTTATATAACTGTTGCACAAGAAATACGTAAAAGATTACCTATTACACATAATTTTTTGATAAAATTACAAATTTTTGATCCATCTATATTTTTATTCGATAATAATAGAGAAACATCGTTTCAGCATGTTTCTTTTATTGCTAAAAATCTTGGTGGTTTCGATAAAGAATCCTTAAGAAAAGGGTGACTTGCGTTACCAACAGATTTAACTCAAAAAGAGAAAGAAAATCTATGGAAATTAAAATTTGATGATATGTGGAAGAAAATCTTACAGTGCCAGTGGTCAAATAATACTTATAAATATCCCACTTTGAGAAATGTTTTGAGTGCTGTTCGAGCACTGCCTAATTCAAATGCATATCCGGAGAGAATGTTTTCAATTTTAACTGATTTAAAATCACAAAAACGCAACAAACTTTCTTCGGCCACTGTTAATGCTTCTTGTGTAATAAAATCAGCACTGAAAACTAGAGGCGAAACAGCTATAAGCATGACAATAAGCAAACATTTATCTCGAAAGTTATCCAATAAATTATATACAGCAGATGAAAGTGTCGGTTAATCGTTTAAAACGCAATAATAATAAAAGGGAACAAATACTTCATAAATATTAAAAAATTTCTTATCACTTATTGACACCAGACTTAAAAAATATTAATATGTAAAAAATATCTTTTTAAAAAACATAACTTCTGCATAAATGTAATATAGATAATTATATGTAGATATATTAGTGCAATATAATATTATTTAAAGTGTGGTACAATAGGACTCCGGGCGAAGGTCCACCACTCTAAAATAAAAAACTTAACGTGCCTTTGATGATATCTCATGGGTGGTGAGGTAAGTCACCATTCATTTATATTATTTTTATATTATTGTCACGACGCAAACATATAAGTGGTCAGAATACGTTTGTTGTCGTTATTATTGCAAATATATTGTTACGTTTGCCGAATGACTTCGACATATCGCAACGTGCACGACGCAATCGGCATATTCATTAATTATTATGTATTATATGTATTGTATATTATGTATGCATATATGTATTATACAGAGTGTCCTAGACCACCCGTACACCCCTTCTCTTTCAAAAACTGAGCATTTGAGAGAAAAACGTTTTGGACAAAAGTTGTATGGTTTCGAGGGGGCCATAAGATGGTACAATTGGTTTGACCTTGAAGAGTCATTTGAAGGTCACGTGAAGGTCACTTCAATTTTTTTAAATGGAACACCCTATATATTTTTGCACATTCTTGTAGCTTATCTCGATATCTTTCCAAAACACTATAATTAAGTACCTTTTCGTTAAGTACTTTTTGAGTTACGAGGCTTGAAATAATTTCTTAATTTTACATAAATCGTAAAATATGTTGTAAAATATTCATTTTTCCATTATCTTACCTTAATACTTTTATATACAAAATAATGAGAGAAATCAATTGGTGTAAGGAAAACACATAGTTGTTTTTAAGAAAAAATATGGAATTGTTAATTGCAAATTACATATTTTTTCTTCAAAACAACTATGTGTTTTCTTTACACCAATTGAATCCTCTCATTATTTTGTATGTAAAAGTATTAAGGTAAGATAATCGAAAAATGAATATTTTACAAGATATTTTACGGTTTATGTAAAATTAAGAAATTATTTCAAGCCTCATAACTCAAAAAGTACTTAACAAAAAGGTACTTAATTATAGTGTTTTGGAAAGCTATCGAGATAAGCTACAAGAATGTGCAAAAATATATAGGGTGTTCCATTTAAAAAAATTGAAGTGACCTTCACGTGACCTTCAAATGACTCTTCAAGGTCAAACCAATGGTACCATCTTATGGCCCCCTCGAAACCATACAACTTTTGTCCAAAACGTTTTTCTCTCAAATGCTTAGTTTTTGAAAGAAAAGGGGTGTACGGGTGGTCTAGGACACCCTGTATATTAGCGATTTAAGATACGTATATTTAATACATAACGCATACATAATATATAATATAAAAAGGCTGTAAAAACATTTAACGCTTTTCCAAATTGAAAATGGCAAATCCAATATGGCGGACCAGAGTTCGAACAAATGGTTGACATACATAAAGGTTGTATATTTCTCTCTTCAATTATTTTTAAATCCCGCTCTCTGCCGAACCCAGAGTCACGAATCGAGGACGTGGCGGTTATTGACTCCGTTTTTTTATTTTTTTTATTTCTTGAAAACGTATACGTTTCCACTTCTGTGCAAACAGCTTGATTTGATAATTCGTGACTCTGGATTCGGCAGATAGCGGGATTTATAAGTAATTGAAGAAAAAAGTGTACATCTCTTTTATGTATGGCAACTATTTGTTCTGGTCCGCCATATTAAACTTGCAATTTTTAATTTGGAAAATCTGATATTAAATTCGAATTCGGCGACCTCAAAAACGATAAGAAACCCATGTTTATTCAAACCCAAAATTATTTTGAATTTTGATCCGCCATTTAGAAGTTCGAAATTCTGATTTCAGATTCGAATTCAGCGACCTCAGAAACCTTAAAATACCCAAGAACAACCAAATCGTAATAGTAATAACATGTATTTTTCAAGATGCCCCTATAGGAGTCATGAAGCAAAAGTGGCACGAATTTTTTTGGCCCCTATAGGGGTCACTGACAGTGAAGGGGTTAAATAAAGCGAGAGGCCAAAGGCAACGAGAACGAGAAGCATTGCCTCGTCGCCGACTGTGGAAAGTGAGAAGGAGACAGAAAACAATATCTCTGTCCTCCTCTACTATTCGAAGCTAACTGAAGCTCCGGCTCTCACGGTACGCAGTTTACGTCTGCGCGCGTCATCCCCTCCACTACGGTTGCGTGTTGCTCGCGTGGGCATTCTGGCATCACTGGAGACACGTATAGAAACAGCGCGGTACATAGCTGTCTCGCTCGCACTCTTTCGTTCGAGCATCGAGTGAGTGAGACGACTATTGGACACCACTAACTCGGTATCACGTCTTGTAATGCTTTCTCTCTCGCTCTTACGGCGTGCGCAAAGGACGCATATCGGAAATATACTGCGAAAGAAACTTTTTCTCAACTACTAACTAATGTGGAATAGCCGAACACAGTGTTTCGGCGTATGCCACGCTGTACTTATAATCTTATCACTTATTCCTACCACGCACAGCGGCCAAGCGCAATGCCGTACATACTTAAGAATAGGGCCGTTTATAAAATAAAGGTGCTATAACATATATGATACAATATGATACATGATACAATATATTAATAATAATTAAATTAGCAATGCAAATATTCGGTAAATTAGTTTTAATATTTCAATTTTTGACGATTCTTCCGAAAACGATCATGCTCCGACTTGAGCCAAATTTTGTAAATAGGTTCCTTTTAGGTAAGAAGTATACGAGAAAAAAAGAAGTATAAAGAAGTATACGAGAAGGATTTTTGGCGACTCGAAAATAAAGGCACTTTTTAAGCCCTTTTTCGTAAAAGTGAATATTATCTTTAGACAGCTTGTTCGAAACGGTAAATATCTAGAAAAACGCCAACTTCACCAATAACCTTGCCTTGACATATGTGATCAAGATCATGACCCTGAGTAACCTTCAATAAGTTTTAATTGGTGGTGTAAACCTATGTAAAACTACTTAATAATAACCTTAATTATAATTACTTAATAATAACCTATATGAAACCTTACTTAATAATAGACCTCGTTTCGCGCTGACTCAGCGGTGATGTTGTATGGACCTCGCTTCGCGTGGAAAGTTGCAAATCTATGTAGAACCGGTAAACCTGCATAAAAGGGGACCCTGTTCGTATGACTTTGACCTTGACATATGTTGTCAAGGTCATCCTCCTGGGTAACATTCCAAAAGTTTTAGCCGTTGATCATTATTTATTAAAAAGTTAGACAAAAAAAGTTTTATTAATTTCACAAATGTATGTGTACACACACACATGCGCGCGTGGGGGGTGCAAGGGGCCTTCGGCCCCCCCCTCCAGCAACCACCCCGCCGGTAGGGGCCGCATTGCGAAGAGTTCAATCACAATGGATATATGCTGTAAGTTGTAAAGCGAGGTCCACTTTGCCTACCAGCGGGGTGGTTGCGGAAGGGGGGCCGAGGGTGATGTGGTGTAGACCTCGCTTTGCGTGGAAAGTTACAAACCTATGTAGAACCTTACTTAATAATAGACCTCGCTTCGCGCTGACTCAGGGATGGTGTGAGGTAGACTTTGCTTGGCATAGAAAGTTACAAACCTATCTTAATCGTATAACAATAAACCTCATAATGTACTGACTGCAGTGATTGTGTAGGCTGAGGCTCATTTCGCTTCGCGTGAAAAATTGCAAACTCATATGGAATCATACAATTTATTAATTTCCCGAATATACATATCTTGTGTCATCTAATAATTGACGAAATAGATCTTTCCGACTTTTTTTTATTTCATATCGCCACAGATATTCACACATATGATCGATCATCACATCTTGTCTAATACCACCTCTACTTAAACGAGCTCGTAAAGAACGCCATGATGACTCAATAGTTTGAGTATAAGCTCCCTTATCCGGGTTCACAAAATTCGTTGAATGATTCACAGTTTTATGAATGTAATCATATTTCTCCAAATTTGTATATCCTTTCTAGCAATCAGTCTGAATTTCTGAACCTATTGCTACATGTTTTTGTATTAACGATAAAAGTGTACTTTCATCTCGTTTATTTTCAGGACATATTTCTAAACGATATTTATTTCCTTCACGCTCTATCATACCTATTAAATAATTTTCACATTAATTATAATATAACTTTAAAAATTGTAATAACTATCACAACTATATTATTAATATAATTAAACATATTGTTGCGCGCCCGAGTCGTTACGGCCCTGCCGTTGTCCGGATCCCGTGGTCAAGAAGATTGTTGTTTACAACGAGAGTCAGCTGAGTCGAAAAACAGCCGTCGAGCTGTCCGGACGCGTTCTCGTTTACGAGCCATAATTGTGTTAATAATCCGTTGTGTTAATCTGTTATTAGTGCGTTCTGCGTTCATATTAAAGTTCCTGTTTGTTCTCGAAGTGTTAATTTATTTAATGCGATCCGCGACAGCCGCTCTCTTAGTGCGCGTCTTCGAAATATCTCGAAGTCCTCGCCCCGGGCGCAACATTTTGGGGGCTCGTCCGGGATAAAACGGACAGCAGTGATTTTGTGCGATGGCAACGATAGCTGCCAAGAGGAGGAGGCGCGAGCAATCCGAGCCGCCGTCGGAATCGAGAGCGACAGAATCGGCGGCGTCGGAGTCGGTAGCGACGGAGTCGACGGCTTTAAAGACTGTGCTACTTGAGATGCGGCGAATGCGCGAGGAAATCGCTGCAATGCTTCGCCGGCACAACGAGGAGCTGCAGTTTTTGCGGGGGAGCCGGTCTCAGCTTTCACACAGCTAAGTCGCTATATTTTAAAAAAATGCGGCTAAATCGCACGCAGTCAGATCCGCACGCGTAATTTGTTTTAAAAAAAACATTATGTTAAAAATGTTTCCTTTTTAAAATTTTCTTTAAAAAGAATGAGCTAACGTGTTTGGAATTAAAGCGGGCACGGATGTATTTTGAGTAGGGGATAATTCTTTCATTAGAACGCCTGGATGGCAATATTCGTGATTTCCGATGTTCGTTCAAATAATGTCATATTGGTTCGTATTGGTCGTATTGGTTCTAATTATTTCTTTGAATGAATTGTAATTGGTAGAGAAATCCTCGAAGTATTGTGGGAGGGACTCCCAAATTTTATTTTGATTAGGGATTGGTTCTACATCCGAGGCCCGAGGGGAGAGTTATGGATGTTTTGGAGACGCGTCGGAGTGGTACTGTGACAAACATTTGAAGAAGAGATCTTAATTGAAGACTGCCTTGCCCACGGTTTTTGATCCGTGGTTTTCCCGTGGACCGGAGGGCGAATGCCGAGGCAGGGACTTGGGGAGTCCTTTAGGATGATGGGTCCACGGTGGATACCCCCCTCTTGTCCGAAGAAAGGCAATGGAAGATAAGGACAGAAAGAAAGACTAGCGCCGAGCACGAAGAAGGTGACTGGAATGGGAGGCTGCCCTGGAGTCGATTCTTGAGGGTCTGTCCAACTCTCTGGAAGGAATCGATTGGGAGGCCTGCCCCGGCCCTATCTTAGGGTCCATCCGCCACTGCTATTTGGTACAGTGGGGATTTTATTATATACTAGAGGGATCTTGGGGATGTAGTCACTCTACAGCGTTGTGCTCGTCGGTGCCGTTTCATACGGAAGGCCAGTCGGAAGCCAGCATGCACGCGAATACCTCCACCGGCACTTATTTGGTCAGCGAGCGATCTTTTCAAGGATCCTCCATGGCAATCGGCATTGCATCCATCGAGCGAGATACCAACATCGCTCTGGAGTCGCATATCACTGTGTTAAAAAGCAGCATTAGGTGTGAGGTCCGGATAGCTCAGTGGTCTAGAGCAGTTGCCCGGAAAGCGAAAGACTCGGGTTCGATTCCCGATCCAGCCACTTGCGCCTCAAATATTTTTCTAGTCTGCGAATATTGTTTTCTAGCAATTATTCGTTAGGCTGAAAAATGTGTGAATGCTCTCTCCACAGGATATGCGTCAATGCCGTTGCCACGAATGGATTCTGTCGCTCGTTGATCAAATGGGCGTAAAGACACGTCCGACCTCCTCCCACATACATCCCTTATCTTTCTCTATCTACCCAGTGGATTGGGGCCTGGTCGGAGCGATGCTCAGTAACCTGAAGCAACAGCACAGGGAGAGCAGGATACCGTTCGGGGTCCCTGGAGTCCACGAGGAATAGTCATGAAACCCCCTTGCTGATTGTCGAGACGACAATCTTGAAGAGCAGGGGCAGTGTTGTGCGCCCGAGTCGTTACGGCCCTGCCGTTGTCCGGATCCCGTGGTCAAGAAGATTGTTTATAAACAACGAGAGTCAGCTGAGTCGAAAAACAGCCGTCGAGCTGTCCGGACGCGTTCTCGTTTACGAGCGATAATTGTGTTAATAATCCATTGTGTTAATCTGTTATTAGTGTGTTCTATGTTCATATTAAAGTTCTTGTGTGTTCTCGAAAAGTGTTAATTGATTTGACGCGATCCGCGACAACCGTTCTCTTAGTGCGCGTCTTCGATATATCTCAAAGTATCTCGCCCCGGGCGCAACATTTTATAATCAATAAAACTAACCAAGTATCCATGATCCTTCACGTAAATGTCCTTTTTCAAATTTTCGCCGACCAATCTTACACTCATCAATTTTTACAATTACCTCAGGACCACCGAGTAATCCTTCTGCTTCATACATTTTATCAAGAGCTATAGCGCAAACTTCTCTGCAGAACGAAAATCTGTCCGCAATCGTTTCAAAAGAAACAGTCTGATCATTAAAAAGACTACATTCGTGTCTTGTTTGTTCGTAAAAAAATTGCCACGCAAAAGGATATGTTATTATTACACAGCTATCAAGACTAAGATGACAACGTTCAAACCATGTATTATCCCAGACAGCACAGGATATCCTATGGATATTCATTTTATATCCATTTTACGTTCACACGTCCATGGACATGAAATGAACATCCATCGTACATCCAATTTGAGACATCCGTTAATGGCCAATATTTGGACGTCCAAGTGTCGCGCGAGCACGCAAGGATATGTTAGTTCGTTCGTTTACCGCTACGCGACGTGCGATGCGCTATCTTTCTCGTATTTAAGTTTTAGTTATGAGAATTATATAAAGTTTGCAAAAGGTAACAAATAAGATTAAAAATATACTGTTCAATTTAATTTCTGATCTAAATCACGAGTTTCAGATTTTAAATTGATTTTATAAGTCGGACAAGTAAATGTCCGGCAAATAAACGAAAATAATCCGTTCATTATCTATTTAAAATGTAAAGTGCAATATGCAAGTATAAATTATAAATAAAATTTTTATATGAAATTTTTATGTAAAATTTTATATGAAATAGATCAATTGTATTATCATTTAGGGATTAAAGTATGTCCACCAATTTCATAAACAGATATACCACGGACGTCCATTGAATATCCGAAAAACGTAAAACGGATCATCTGTGGATATCCTCAATATCCTTAACGGTCGTCTTATGGATGCCCTTCGGATATTTGTGTGCTGTCTGGGATGTGCCATTGTAATATTGTGATCATGCTTTCCAAACTTATAACACCAAATAACCCAAACTTCCTTTTGCTTCCATATAAATCATCTTTTTCTTGTGTTTTGCACACCATTTCTCAGTAGGCACTAATTGCATTTCTCTTCTTCTTCTTCTTCCTCTTGCGACAGTCTATTGCCTGTTTATCCACGTTGATCCTCTTGTGATGTTGATGTCCAACATTCTCTCCACCGCTTAGGGGGTCTGCCCGGTGGTCTCCTGGTGAAAGGTCTCCCATCTCTTGCTCTTTTCGCCAGCCTGTCGCTCATCCTGGATACATGCATATTCCACTCTCGGCATCTTTTTCTCGTCCACCTTACTATGTCATATATATCACATATATTTCTTATTTGTTCGTTGCGGACTCTGTCCCTCACAGTACAGCCTACAATTGTTCTTAGTATTCTCATCTCGGTTGTCCTGAGGATAGCCTTGGTTCTTCGGGTGTCCGCTCTCGTCTCAGCCGCATATGTCATTATCGGCCTTATACAGGTCTTATAGATTCTTATCTTTGTTTCCCGGTTCATGTAATTGTTTTTCCATACGAAGTTCCTTAGACATCCTGCTATTCTTGATGCTTTATTAACTTGTTCCTTGACCTCGTGTATTCTATTCTGGTCTGCTGTTATTTCTGCTCCTAAGTACCTGAAGGACATCACCTGTTCCACTATCTCATTGTCAATAGCCAATTTACATCGTATCGGCTCCTTTGCCACTACCAATGATTTAGTTTTAGCAATCGAGATCCTCATATTGAATCTCTCAGCCATTAGGTGTAATCGATATAGCATTCTTTGTAATTCATCTTCGTTTTCGGATATTAATACCGCGTCGTCAGCGTAACATATTATCTTTATCTCTCCTTTGTCTGTTGTAAAACCTTTACCTGTTGCCTTCACTTCTTTTATGATTCTATCCATTATTATGTTGAACAGGAGGGGGCTTAGCGAGTCCCCTTGTCTTATTCCAGTTGACACAGGCACTTCCTCCATTAGGGTGTTGTTTATCATTATCCGGGTTTTTGTGTTTGTATTTAGTTCCTCAATTATTTTGACAACTTCTTCCGGTATGTTTTCCTCTCTCATTATGCTGGTTACATCGTTCAATCTAACCCTGTCGAATGCCTTAGTCAAGTCCACAAAACACATGAATGCTGACTTGCTAAATTCAATAGCTTTCTCCACTACTTGTCTTATAATAAAAATTGCGTCCGTGGTTGACCTGTTTTTCCAGAAACCCTGCTGTTCTTTACAGTTCGGTAATCTTGTGGCGATGAACGATGCCATTATCCGAGTGAAGAGTTTCATGAGTGTACATAGTAATGTGATGCCTTTGTAATTTTCTGGCTGTCTTTTATCTTCTTTTTTGAAAATTGGAATGGTGATGCTTTTTTTCCATTCTTGCGGTATTGTTCCGCTGTTCACTATCTTTTGGAATAAGGATGTAATTTGTGCAGCCAGTTTCCTCCATATTTTATAAGTTCATTATATATTTCGTCGGGGCCAGGGGTTTTTTGTTCTTTAGTTCTTTTATTGTTTTTCTTACTATCTCTGGGGTAATATTCACGGTTATCTCTTGGAGCTGATTGTTTTCTGCTTGCAGCGGCATTGCATCCGTGTAGAGTCGTCTGAAGTAGTCGGTTCAGACCTCCTCAGGGATGGATTGTGCCTGTACATATTCATCAACTTCTTGTTTTTTTTGTCTTATGATTCTCCAAATTTTTTTCTGTGCTCCATACATGTCGTGCTCCATGTCCGCCGTATAGCTCTCCCAGTATTCGTTTTTTATTCGTTTTACCTCGATATTCACCCTGTTTCTCGTTGTTTTATATTTCTGCATTTCCTTCGGTGTGCAATATCTGAGGTATTTTAGATATGCTTCTTTTTTCTCTTTTGTTATCTGTTTGACCTCAGGCGTGAACCATGGTGTGGCCTTTCTAATGGGATTTTTGTTGACTCTCCTCGTCCCAAGCGCTTCCTTTGCTGCTTCTTTTATTTGGGTGTTTACTTTTCTCCAACTCTCTTCCACATCATCCTCCTCTAGAATCCTGTTATCTATGATCTTTTGATTTATTCTAGCTTCGCAAAGTAATCTGGTTGAATCATCTTTGATCGATTCAATGTTAAGTTTTTCTGATATTACAGGTTTCGGTCTTTTTTTTAAGCTATGGTGACATTCTTATTTTTCCTATGACTAATTGGTGGTCTGATGCTATGTTTGCTGTTGTCAAGGATCGCACATCTATTATCTGAGATGGGTGGAGTGCTCTGTTTAATATTATGTAATCGATCATTGAGGATTGTCCACGGCTGTTTTTCCATGTTATTTTCTGTTGCAGTTTATGGTCGAAATATGTGATATTTATTCTTAGTTCGTTTTGCGCACAAAATTCCACTAACGTTTCTCCGTTTCCGTTAATCTGGTGTTCATTAAATCTTTGTTTTATTCCTTCCAGTGGCATATCTCCAATTCTTGCATTTAGGTCTCCCATGATTAGCATTTTTTCAGTTTTTGGTAATCTGTCTATTTCAGTTTGTAGCTGATCATAAAAGTCGTCCGATTCTTTCTTTCTCTTGTTGATGTCCGGAGCATATACGCTAATAAGATGTAGTTTCTCCTCTCCCATGTTGAGAGTGACACGTAGTATTCTTTCGTTTATGTATTGTGTATCTTCTATGCTTTGTACGTATTTTTCTTTAATTAGTATTCCTACTCCGGCCGTAGCTCTTTCATGTTTTTCTTTCCCACTGTATTTAAGTAGGTAACCTGGGTATAGGATCTCTCCTTTCCCCTTCTGTTTGATTTCAGACAGGGCGCATATATCGATCTTGTGTTCCTCCATCTCTGTCAGGATCTCGTGTTCTCTGCCGTTTCAGGATAGTATGTTCCAACGGGAGTGGCTCATTGGCGCACAGTACAATTGGACACGTTGCAATTGCCCACCGTGCTATTAGACACATAAGATTGCGCACCGTTCGATTGGACACGTTACATTTGCCCACCGTTCAATTGGACACAGTTCTTTTGCGCACAGTTCTTTTGCGCACCGTTCGATTGGACACGTTACATTTGCCCACCGTTCAATTGGACACAGTTCTTTTGCGCACAGTTCTTTTGCGCACAGTTCTTTTGCCCACAGTTCTTTTGCGCACATTACTTTTGCCCACATTACTTTTGCGCACATTACTTTTGCCCACGTTACTTTTGCCCACATATACTTTTCCATGCGAAGGGAGGTTCCACATGGGTTTGCAACGGGGTGGGGGGGATGTGCAGCTGTGCGTGTACTTTGGAACGCAAACTGGGATTCCACATGGGTTTATAAAACTGTGGGCAAAAGTAACGTGGGCAAAAGTAATGTGCGCAAAAGTAATGTGCGCAAAAGTAATGTGGGCAAAAGTAATGTGCGCAAAAGAACTGTGGGCAAAAGAACTGTGCGCAAAAGAACTGTGCGCAAAAGAACTGTGTCCAATTGAACGGTGGGCAAATGTAACGTGTTCAATCGAACGGTGCGCAAATGAACTGTGCGCAAAAGAACTGTGTCCAATTGAACGGTGAGCAAATGTAACGTGTCCAATTGTACTGTGCGCCAATGAAGGCTTCTCTGTTCCAACAGGCGCATCTAATGTTGCTTTTCCTCCATTCTTGTTTCTTTTTGTTCCGTTTTCTAATTGTGTCCTTTGGGTTCGCTGGGGTCGTTCTCGTTTGGGCAGTCCGATTCCGAGGCTGTGGTACTCTGAGCATCTGGTTGCTTCATCTTCGATAGGCTGCTAACCTCGTCGAAGCTGGATTTTTTATCGACCTTCTCTGATCTAGATCCTGCGTGTTTTGCTAAAACAGTGGTACCTCGAGTAGGGTGTGGCTCTTCACCACGCACGCGTCTTGAGTGGTTAAAGGCTTCATCCCTTTTGGGCATTATTTTCGCATTTTCCACCTCTGGTGTTAACCACCATACCACCAAGGCATTTCTATAAGCCACTCAATTGTTGTTTGAGGATTACTCAATTTCTTAGCAAGAGAAAATAAATTTATACGATTTGACATTTTAAAATTAGTTGAGAAACACGCATTTATACACATCACTCGTTACTGGCCAACTGACTCGGAATATTATGATCCAAAATAACTCAAGTAATGTAATAACAATATAATACAATATATATGTAGTAACCAAAATAATCAAGAATATGACCATGACAATATATAGCAAGTCATTTGGAACAAGCTGTCTGAAGGTAATATTCACTTTTACGAAAAAGGACTTAAAAAGTGCCTTAATTTTCGAGTCGCCAAAAATCCTTCTCGTATACTTCTTCTGTACCTAAAAGGAACCTATTTACAAAATTTGACTCAAATCGGAGCATGATCGTTTTCGGAAGAACAGCCCCTGAATCTATATTAATCTACAGAAATCGCTTAAATCATCCTCATGATGTCTTTCGATTAATTGCATTTACATTAATCTACAGAATATGAAAGATTACTTTCAACATATTACAATGAAGGAATTTAAATTTTACAAAATTTACCTGTTTCTAATGTTGCGGTAATAACGTACATACATGGTATTAAATGATTAAATGTTAAAAATGATTAAATGTTAATTAAATTATAAATGCTGTTTATCTAATAGAATGTGTTTTTAAAATGAATTGTATTGTCACGTTTTGGTAACTTCGATTAGTTGGTTCTGTGAGACAGGATATTCCAACAGTTTTACGAGTTCGACAGAACGTATTAGTTGTGGGTTCTTCTTGCGGTTAAGGGGGTAAAACTCCAGGATAATTAACTGCTTTGAGTTGGATTTTTTCTTCGCTGATGATGATTAAAGAAGTATACTCTTGTTTAAAATTAGAATTCTTTATTCTGAATTGACTTGATCTAGCGTCTTACAGTGCGAGTAAGAATCTGAGTGAGTCTAAGTCTAGAATGAATCTACGAGAATGCCCCGCTCTTCCGTTCTTGGAAGTGTTTTTATACACTTTTGAAATTGAGTGGTAGGGGTAACTTATGACAGAATTTTAAGAACAAATTCCTTGGCTTATTCTATGAAAGGGATTTGTGCGAACTTGTTGGGTGGTCTTTAAGAGAAAGTTTTCTAGGAATACGTATTAACTGATTCTCTGAATGCATTGCTTGCAAGATCGTGTCCTACATACATTATAGTAGTTATAATAAATTACGATAAATGACCTTTTTCAAAGATTTAAAATAATTGATTATTTAAAATATTGGTCATTTATCATGATTTTTACATAAATAGATTCTCCTTAATCTTTTAGACATATTTTACGTTATTTTATATAGTTTGTATAATAAAAGGAGTTCATATTTAAAAGGATTTCCTTATATCGGTCCTTGTCTTTCCCAAGTATTACATATAAGTCTATCTCGCTCGTATAGATGATTCATATATGTCTCTCTCTCTCAGATTCGCATTTTATTATAGGTGACGTATAAGTGTGTCTCTCTTAGTTTCATGTTAGTTTGTGCTTGTAGCTTATTGGATGGAAGATAGTGAGAAAAGAAAAATTTCTGCTGGATCTAGGAGTCGCCGGACGTGACATCTCCCCCGTTGGAGAAATTCGGTCCCCGAATTTAAAATACTACTTCTTATAAAAAATGCTTTTGAATAATGAATAATTAGTTGAAGAAATGCTAGTAATTTTATTAATATACGATATGTATGTTATATGAGGAGATCAGAAAAGAGATTGATAATGAGAACAATAATAATAATTGTTAGTTAATATGAATATTAGGTTTGAGTTTTGTATATATATAGCGCTTCCTATTAAATATAGGAAACAGAGGCATGTTAAATTTTGGATGCTTGATATTATTTTTTTTATTTTTCTTTTTTCGTTTTGACCATTCTATAGTAAATGTAATATATCCTATATATTAAAAATTTTCTTTTCCCCTTTTTATTTTATTTTTAAAGGAATGAGAGAGAGATATAATAATTGTATATTTATTACTACATAATTTTTGCTAAAGCAAAGATTGAAACGAAAACTCGTTATCCCTAAATTACGATTATTTACCCAGTTAGCCAAGTCTGCTCGAACAGATTTCGCCAAGTGCTTGCTAAAAATTGTCAGCAAAAAGGCTACAATTTTGCTACAAGAGTTGTTATTATCTGATTAAGCTGGCAGATTGGCGGCAAAAACCGAGCAAAGCTTGCTGACAAAATCCGACAACAAATTGGCGGCAAAAAGCAAGCGAAGCTTGCTGCATTACTTGACGTCAAATTGGCGGCAAAAACCAAGCAAAATCTGCGCGCACAAAATTTGACGTCAAGTTGGCGGCAAAACCCGAGCAAAATCTGTGCAGGAAAGTCTGATGACAAATTGTCAGCAAAAAGCAAGCAAAGCTTGCTGCATGACTTGACGTCAAATTGGCAGCAAAAACCGAGCAAAGCTTGCTGCATGACTTGACGTCAAATTGGCAGCAAAAACCGAGCAAGATCTGCGCGCATAATTTGACGGCAGATTGGTGGCAGAAACCGAGCAAAACATGCATAATCGGTATTTAGATGCCTTGATTCAATAGTTCCTTCGCTTTCCGCTACGCGATGCACGCTTTCTCGCAATCAAATTTCTGTTAGAAGTAGATATAAAGCCTGCTAGTGGCTATTAATAAAAGATCAAAAGTATATTTCTATTGGTTTAATTTTTGATATCTCATATAAGTCTAATATGAGAATATTAAACTGATTAGAATCAACAGGATAAATGGAAAATTATCCTATTTAAAGCATAAAGCAAAAGTTTAATTATCATATAAATTATGTCTCAATTTTATAAATTACATTTAATTATTTTCACAATTTACTTTATTATTAATTTAATTAAGTTGAAAGAGAATTTGCTACGTGAGATAAACTACGATATAACATTACATTTCATAGTTATTTATGAAAAGAAAATTATAATTTACCAATAAAACTTATTCTGTAATATTAAATTTTATTGCACTTTGGTCAAAAGCAGATCATGCTCGGTTTCTACCGTCAATATGCTGTCAGATTGCGCGCGCGCAGATCTTGCTCGGTTTTTGCCGACAATTTGACGTCAACATGTCAGCAAGCTTTGCTCGGGTTTTGTCACCAATTTGCTGTCAGGTTATGTCAGCAAGGTTTGCTAGCAAAACACGAGCTTAATGCGGACACAGATGGCTATGGATTTGGTGTGGAATTTTGATTAAATTTGCTGCTAATTTGCACGCAATTTGTTAACATTTTGCTTACTGGGTTAGTTCGTACAAATGCTTGAATTACGATGCAATTTGCCAATGTGAAACGCAAATACATTAGTGGAATCGGTGTTGAAATACATATTCTTATGCATATGTGAAGGATGTTGAATTATATAATATTCAGCGCAATATTATTTATTAAAAATTCTATAAGTATTGCTTCCTCTTATATATATATGTATTTTATATTACGCTTATAAGCTGGAGTGTTCATGTATATTTAAATGTAGTTATATCGTAGTTACATGTAAAAAGTGTATAGAATATATATATAATATGTGTATAATATGTAGAATATATAATAATAAGACATGTAAAGAGTATAATATATATAGTGTATGAAATAATATGAATATATATATATATAGTTACGGGAAAATTGTTACGTCGCACAAAATTGTGTTACTAAATGATTTACGCGATGGATATTGTCCATGATATGTTGTCTGCAATGAAAACAATCGATGGCTCTACGAGTACGAAGTAATAAATTATAGCATCGCCCGCAGTGTAATGTTGTATTTTGAAAGTGTCGAGAAATTATGTGTAAGTGTCGCCACACTGGTGATACTTGTCGTTCGCAAAAGATATGTTCGGCTGTAGCACAACTATCGCAATAAATTGTGGTTGCACTCACTTGAATATACCACGCGGATTGACAAATGAAATGATACGCTTGTGCCGCGTCTGGATTTAAATAATCTCGATAATATACAGGAGGTCGCACACTTTTTTTGCAAGGGCGTTACAGGGGGTGAACCTTGGGGAATCGGCGCGGTTATTCCTACGGTCCTATGCTGGTGTGTCCTCGGAACTTGTGATTCGGGCACGGATGCTTGTTGAGGGAATTGATGCTGCCGGCGGTGATGGAAATTGCGAAGTAGATATGCGGGTTGATCCACTTACTGTTGCCGTTGATATTGGATCACTCGTTGTAATGGTCGTTGTCATTGTCGGTGTGCCAAAGATATCGTAGGGTGATGTGATCCGCGCATTGTTATCTTGTAGATTCGTTCTCTGTTGCTCGTATGCCACGAGATTGTCTAGTATTTCCCTGATATCGTCTGTCGCAGGTACGGGACGAGGAATTGGCCTTGGATGATTGTAGATAGGTTCCCTTTGCATGGGTGGTTGCTCGGATCTACTATAAACTTCAGGATCCGTCGGCTCGGTAGACTGAGTCTGAATTTATGAAGATCTTAATTATAAGATATATTAAAGATATTCCATCATAAATACCATGTCCATTGTTGAGGCTTGTATGAATCGTACAAGTTTTTGCCGGGATTGATATTCACCCATATGAAATGCTTTTAATTCTTATTGTTGTCTGTCAGAACTACTTTCATAGACACTGGTCGTATTTGACTGAACGCGGGGCGGTTCTTTGCTAATATTTACAGGGTGCATATCTCTTTGTCCTAGATTCCTCATGGGTGAGTTATTCTCTTGTCTCTTGCTTAGCTGTTCTATGATGCACGTGCACCAAGGACTTAGCAGGAAAAAATAAGCGATAGTGAAGAGAGTACTAAGAAGTCCGGTAACATAAAATAAAGTATAATGAACAGTAGTTCTCCATTGTTGCGTCTTTCTATTTTTTATTTGTTCAGCTTTCTTAATGATGTCATCGAATGTAGCTTCTATTTGGCTATGATTCAATTGCCATAATTCATGTGCAGCTTCTTTTAATTCGACATTATATTTTTCATATGTAGGTTGATATAAATTTAATATGCTGAGATTGCTGATAGGCGTATAATATTGCAAGACTTTTGTTTCTTGTACAGATGGATGAGTTATAGCAGTGGTCCTCGTATTAATTTTACAGCCACGTTGTATTGTAATGATTCCAGAATTACTGATCATGACTTGCTTTGCATAATCCGGACATTTTATTGATATAGTTTCTTCCGTCGGGGTCGAATAAATCCAAGTTCCGGTGGTTATAAGAGTTTTCCAATAAATACTTTTTAATTCTTTCATTATTATTTTACAATAATTTGGCTTTATTCGGTGGTTTAAAAGAAGTTCTACGTTGCAATTAGGCGTTTCTCGCAATTTATTTAAAGGGAAGGTCGTTGGGCAGATAAAAGTTGCATCATGTGCGATGCATTCTTCTCTCTTCTTTGAAATAGGTAAAAATTATCAGCGTTTTCATTCAGCCCGATATATTCCACGTTAGGTTCAATGATGGCGAATTTTGTTGCATCGAATTCTTGTTTTACTGGTAATAGTATCGGTCTGTATAAAGTATATTTTCCTGATGTAAGCAATGGTATGTGTAAAATATAAATTAAACGATTGTGAGCATAAGCGACTTGTAAATGTGATACTTTTATTAATTTGTCTATTTCTCCTTCGTTAATTGAAATAGGAAATTCTGCGTATGGTATTTGTTCTCTTATGAGTTTGAGATTTTGAATTAAATGTTGTGGGGATATCATTCTCGGATGTATCAGTCCTTGCTTTCCAAAAAGGATGCCATCTATTAAAATATTTAGATCTATTTCGTGTTCTATTAAAGCATGGTCAATACTTTCGATTATTTCCTCGAATTGCCAGTGGATATTGTTTCGAATAAGTTGTTCTTTTATTTTGCTGATATTGTCCCTTACATGCTGACTAAGATTAGATAGTCTCATTTGTATCTTCGAAGTAGCTTCGTATAGTTCTCCGAAATGAATTCGCGTTGCAGATGTTTGATTAATCAACAATGAAGCAAGGTCATTGGTTTTATTTTCTACATGCTGTATGGTAGAGTTGATATGATAAGCGTCTTGTCATTGTCCCGAATAATACTTTACTGATTTGTCCAATAAATTCAAAAGATGCTCTTTTTATTCGATGGTCTCCGATAAGCTCGCGAATGTGGTTTTGATATTGGATGATTTTATGTAATTTCGCAAGTAATAGGACGAGTTGTTTTTGTGCTATGCATATTTTTGAAATATTATCGCATTGTTGTATGGTTAATTCTATTTTCTTCTGAATTTTTCCTAAGATGCCAAAAATATCGGTTATATCTATATAGGTAATCATTTTCCAATAGATTTTAGTCGTGTGTAATTCACCGATGGTTTTGTAGAATATCCCATGGTTATCTCTTAACGGCGTTATAGTGTATTCGTTCTTGGTCATCCTGAGTCTGTAATTTGAGCAGGTTTTGTACGATTTGTGTGTTATTTTCGTCTTATTTTGCGCAATTAAAATTTTTATATTATTATTGTCTAATAATTCTATGATTTCGTATGGTCCGGTATACTCGTCGTCAAACTTGTATTTCTTAGTCATTTTTAATAAATTAACAAAGTCACCGATTTTGTAATCTTGTATTTTTAATTTTTTATCGTAATAGTATTTATATCGATCTTTCGCATTTATAAGATTTGAAACGGCTAATTTTCTTAATTCTGTTAGTTTATCAACGAGTTCGGTTACATAATCGTTGTATGTTTCTAAAGAATCGTTTGATTCTAATTGCGAAGGTAAACGAGCTATTCTACCATATACTAGTTCGAAAGGAGTAAATTTTGTTCCTTCGTGTACGCTAGTATTGTATGAAAACATGGCATGCTCGAGCCAATTGTCTCAGTCGCATTCATTTGTAATATAATGTTTAATAATAAATATTCGGTTAATACATGATGACTTCTTTCTAAAGAATCATTGGATTGAGGATGGAAAGCCGTTGTACGATATTGTTTTATTTTAAAATATTTTGCAAATTTTTTCATTACAATACTAGTGAAGTTTGTCCCTTGATCTGTTAGGATTGTTTTAGGACTTCCAAATTGACATATGAATCGTCGGGTAAATGCCTTTGCGGTCTCTTCTGAATTTGCTTGGATTAGCGGTACTGCAACTGAATGTTTTGTTAACTGGTCTTGTATTGTCAGTATATATTTGTTACCAGAATTTGTCACAGGTAATGGTCCAAAAATATCCATAGAAACTTTGTCAAATGCATCAAGTGGTGTATCGGTGATAACCATAGGCTGTTTTGTTTTTATTCGAACTAATTTTTTCTTTTGGCAATTACTGCATGTGTGTGTGTACGAATAAAATTTTCGATTTGTGTTTTCATATTATCCCAATAATATTTATGACGTATGCGTGTCATGGTTTTAGTTATACCTTTATGTCCTCCTATACTTGATTCATGATATTCGCGAATAATTCGTAGTCTATCTTCGTGCTTAGGTATGCATACTCGGCCTTGACATATAGTTATCTGTAGATTAGTTCTCAGAAATGCAAGGCGTATCATATTGCGGATTTTAAACCAGGATATATTTATATTACTTTTGTTTTCAGATATGTTAGCATGTAGTATATTGAATCGTCTCATTTCATTTTTCAATTCTTTGAATCCTCGCATTATGATTTCTTCAGATATTTCTTGTTTTAATTCTTCTTTAATTATTATGCCGAAAGTTCTTTTATTAAGGTTGCCTGCGGTAAATACATGTCCTAGAGTATCCTTAAAATTTTCAGGTATTTGATAGATATTTCTACATATCAATTCTTTTCCAATTTCGTCTACTGGATTACCTTTTGTGTCTATAAAATATATTATATGATCCTTCTTCCAAATATGATCACGTGTATATAAAATATTAGTGGGAATTTTTCTTTCTTTTTCAATTATCGGCACTTGCAAAGATGAACTACTCCTTTTCATTAGTTTTTTAGTTTGTTTTTTAGGAGATTTAGGTTTTATGTTTGTTTGTTTTTTTCGTTTTCTATTAGTAAGGGGAGTTTTTATTTTTGTTTTATTTTTAGTCATTTCTATTAATTTGGGATTCATTCCATGAAAGGGTGAAGAAGCAGTTTCGGTGCTGCTTCCAATTGAGATACTTTCAGGTTTTTTCTGTTCACGATATTTTAAAGGACTGTAATTTATTTCATAATCCATTTTATCTTCTTGATCTATTTTTATAGCTTCCATCTCTTCCTTTAATGGAATATCCTTTTCTATGATTTGAATTGTATCTACGTTATCAGGGATTTTTTGCGATGTTTGTATATTTTCTAGGTTTTGCGGTGTTCTTACAAAACCATAAGGTACGTGAATTTGTGCTTCCACGTTAATATTAGTTTCAGCTTTAAAACTATCGTCAGATAAATCTATTTCCATCGGCTTTTGTTCCTTATTATGTAATTCTATATGCTGATAATTTTGTTCGCTTTCGAAATCTTCATTTACTACTTTCTTATATGGATGTTCAACAGGGGATGCTATTTCTATAGGCGATGTTCCAGGTGTGGTATCGAGATTAACGTATTCTTCGGTTGATGAATTTGATTTTTCGACGTTTTTATGCATTTTGCTTCGATTTTTTCGTTTTACGTGTCGCCCTTGACCAGATGAGCTGCTTTCATGTTTTCTCTTTTGTTTTTTGGAATTTATTTCAGAATTATCATCGCTATCAATATTGGTGTCATAATAATAAGATATGGTACTGCTATCACTGTCTGACAATGCTTCATGCAACTCGACACGCTCTTCCTTGTCCGAATCGTTGTAAGTTGGTAAATCATCAGTTCTTATCTTTTTATATGGTGCCGGGTTACCAGATCCGTCGTTAACTGTCTTTTGGAAATAGGATGTGACGTTTTCATCTTCTTATGATTTTTTTCTGACGTATCACTAGATGTGGAGAATGCGCGTTTAGCATGTAGTGGATATATATTTTTATATCCTCGATAGGATTTCGAGATAAAGCATCTGCATTTTTATTTTTCTTTCCAGGTTTATATTTTATTTCATACTCGTATTCCGCGAGTTTTAATCGCAATCTCATTAATCGCGATGTAGGATCTGATACTGAATTTAACCATTCTAAAGGTTATGATCCATAATAAGTGTAAATTTACGATAAATTTACCATAAATGTAAGGACGAAAATGTTTGACTGCATACACAAGAGCCAATAATTCTCTTTCGGTAGGTGAATATCTAGTTTCGGCGTTATTTAATACTCGAGATGCGTAAGCTATAGGGAGATCAGATCCTATTTTTCCTTGACTCAAAATTGCTCCGATTGCATATCCGGATGCATCTGTCGTTATAATAAACGGCTCATTAAAATTTGGATATTGTAATATGGGTTCTGAACACAAAATTTCTCGCAGTTTATCAAAAGCCTCTTGTTGGTCTTCCTTCCATTCAAACGTATTTGATTGTTTGGTTAAATTTGATAATGGCTTGGCTATTTTAGAAAAGTTTTCTATAAATCTTCGGTAGTATCTGGCAAGTCCAAGGAATTGCTTAATATTTTTCCTGGTTTTTGGTGTTGGAAAATTTTTTATTTTAAGGCCATTATTTTCTTTGGATCTGGTCGTACTCCATTTTCGGTTATTATATGTCCAAGATATGCTACTTCTCTTTTCAAAAATTCATATTTATCTGGTTGTAGGAATAGATTTACTTCTGATAGACGTTTCATTAATCGTTGAAATTTTATTTCATACTCCTCCGATCATGCATATATATAACAATGTCGTCTAAATAAACAAATAATTCGATTCCCTGCAATCCCGTTAGTACTTGATCCATTAATCTTTGAAACGTAGCAGGGGCATTCTTTAATCCGAATGGCATGCGATTATATTCAAAATGTCCGTAAGGCGTCGAAAAAGCTGTTTTATGTTTGTCATCTTTATCCATTAAAATTTGATGAAATCCAGATGCTAAATCAAATATTGAAAAATATTTTGCACTTTCCAATTGATCAAGTATATCTACAATATTTGGTAATGGATATGCATCACCGACTGTTTTTTCATTTAAGGCACGAAAATCTATGACTAAACGCCATTTTTTATTGCCTAACGAATCATCTTTCTTTGGAACAATCCACAAAGAAGAATTATAAGGTGAACTTGATGGTTCTATAACACCTTTTTCTAACATTTCTCCAATCTGTCGTTGTATTTCTTCCTTATGCACTTGAGGATATCGATACTGTTTGACATTAATTGGACGGTCATCGTTAGTAAATATACGGTGTTTTAACACGTTTGTCGCTCCTAAAGCTTCTCCTGGTAAATGGAATCTTTCCGCATTTTTCGTTACCAAGTTAATGACGGGAGTATCCCGATTCGAAAGAGATTGGAAGGGAAAAGGGGGGGGGTTAATGACATTTATCCTTTCTTCTTCGTTTAAATGATCGAGACGTAGTAACTGCAATACCTTATTGACTCGTGATTCTAAGTTCCTTGATTCAGATTTGTTGATTTTATTTATTTCATTGTTATTCTTTGTTTCTTCAAACGGATATCATTTTACTGTAGGGATCGCTAACTTTATATCCTCATCTGATGAATTTATAGCATATAGATATGCAATTCCGTGATGATTGGATACGACGGCGTTACCTAAGTACACCTGCGGCCCTGCATCTAATTTCGGAACATATCCGCTTTTTATTTCGGGATTAGCTACTCGTATGAAAATTTGTTTTCATGTTCGCGCTGGAATCATGATAGTTTCATCATTATGAAAATAATATGGGATTCCGTTTACAACTAGACTAGCCCTCGGGTAGTCGATAGTTGCTCGTTGATTTTTGAAGACTTCTGTGCCCAGGATTCCGTTCTGTTGAATCGGAAAGTCGTCTGGAACTACATGAAATAACGTGTCGGTGCCGAAAATGCGTATTTTAACTACGCCTAACGTGCGAGTTCGACCTTTTGTTAATCCGCTTAATTCAAATATGACTTTATTATCAATAAGCACATTCTTATGAAGAGAATTCTTCTTTATCAAATTTATATCAGAACCAGTATCTATCATAAAATTAGCACGTTCCTCTATCAAATCTTTGCTAGGTAGAATGACGGAAGGTGGTTTACCGATTTTGTTACACGCGAGGTTTATTCTTGCGCTTCTTCGTGAGTTTGTTCGGGAGTCACTAGGCGCACTCGCGGGTGTTCGTTCAGTGCTGCGCCATTTCGCTGCACCCGCTCCCTGTTTCGCTGACTTTCTCTGATTCGAGTTTCTTGATTGTTGAATCGGGTTAATTGATTTCGTGGATCGTTATTATATTGTCTTTTCCTGCATTGTTCAATGCTATGTCCTGGTATTTTACAATAACGACATACTAAGTTAAAATTTCTGGAAGCTGTATGATTTTGTCGATTTACTTGATTATAATTTATATTTCGATTCATATTGTTTATCGGGGTGTTTTGATAATTTAGGCCTCTTAATTGAAGGGTTCTGCATTCTGCACGTGTAGGTCCTGGATTTTTGCATAATGTACAAACTTTAGGTTGCCACTGGACATGAGTTACTTGAGCCAGTGGATTAATAGTGCTACATGAATAAGCATTGTGTCCATATCCCAGACAATTATTACAGCGTATTGATTGCATAAGTCCCTTAGTAATTTTCATTCGTTGTGCATGTTCATTATATTCAGCTTCGGCTTTTATGGCAGATTCAATAGCGTGATTTAAACTGACAGGATCACGCGGATAAAGTCTAGTATATATGTCAGTTTTTAATCCTGTTAAGAAATTTTTGATGGCATTAACTTCTGCAGAATTAGTAAATTGGATCGCTTGATTTGGATTTTCGGTCTGATAACAGGATTTCAATGTTGCAATATCATTGATACGCGGCTACCATAATCCACCACAGATTCATCTGGATGCTGTGTCACTTTAGAAAGCTCTCCGTGTAATTGTGATGAAGAATAAACGGGTGCAAATCTAGTTTTTATGACAGCTAATAAAGATTCTATATCGTTATATTCTTGGCTCATAGCCACTCTTAAAGCAGGTCCTACTAATTTGTTTTTAATCATTTGTACCAAACCATATTCTGCTCCGGGAGAGATCATATTTTTTGCATGTAAACAGCTATTAGGGAATTGTGATACTGGCATATTTTTTCCATCGAATGGGAGAATTGTCTCGGCTGCGTCGCGCAAGCTTACATATGGTACAGTATTATTAGGTCTACGATTAGCGCTTGTATCGTTGGCTACGCTCATGTTTCCTATTTGTCTAGTCAATGCATCTACTTCCCCAGTATGAGACATATTTGTAAAATATTCTTAATAAATATCGCACGAAAGAAATTGAAATATGATGCTCGTAGCACTTACATATAGCACGCAGTGAAGAAAAGTATGAGAATACGCAAATCCATGAAGACTTGATTCCTTGTTTGCAGTCTTATCCCCGCTGTCGTGTTCCTTCTGGACAAGGTATTCCTCTTCTCTTGGAGTGTAGACAGGATCCAGGCCTCAGTCCGATTGATTTGAAGGAATCAGCGTATCCCACCGCTGCCAAATTTTTGTTGTCACGTTCTGGTAACTTCGATTAGTTGGTTCTGTGAGACAGGATCTTCCAACAGTTTTACGAGTTCGACAGAACGTTTTAGTTGTGGGTTCTTCTTGCGGTTAAGGGGGTAAAACCCCAGGATAATTAACTGCTTTGAGTTGGATTTTCTTCGCTGATGATGATTAAAGAAGTATACTCTTGTTTAAAATTTGAATTCTTTATTCTGAATTGACTTGATTTAGCGTTTTACAGTGCGAGTAAGAATCTGAGTGAGTCTAAGTCTAGTGAATTTACAAGAATGCTCCGCTCTTCCGTTGTTGGAAGTGTTTTTATACACTTTTTTGAGTGGTAGGGGTAATTTATGACAGAGTTTTAAGAACAAATTCCTTGGCTTATTCTATGAAAGGAATTTTTACGAATTTCTTGGGTGGTCTTTAAGAGAAAGTTTTCTAGGAATACGTATTAACTGATTCTCTGAATGCATTGCTTGCAAGATCGTGTCCTACATACATTATAGTAGTTATAATAAATTACGATAAATGACCTTTTTCAAAGATTTACAATAATTGATTGTTTAAAATATTGGTCATTTATTATAATTTTTACATAAATAGATTCTCCTTAATCTTTTAGACATATTTTACATTATTTTATATAGTTTGTATAATAAAAGGAGTTCATATTTAAAAGGATTTCCTTATATCGGTCTTTGTCTTTCCCAAGTATTACATATAAGTCTATCTCGCTCGTATAGATGATTCATATATGTCTCTCTCTCTCAGATTCGCATTTTATTATAGGTGACGTATAAGTGTATCTCTCTTAGTTTCATGTTAGTTTGTGCTTGTAGCTTATTGGATGGAAGATAGTGAGAAAAGAAAAATTTCTGCTGGATCTAGGGGTCGCCGGACGTGACAGTATCTATAACAAATTTTACTCTTATGATGTTATAAATATATCGATATAATGATTACGTAAAATGTGAACGTAGATAAATTTATATTAAAAAATGTATACAACATATGCAATGAGCTATTGACAATGTAAAGAATATACAATCAAAATGTCATACATATAGTGCCTCAGCAGAATGCTGCATTACCTAAGATAAATATATAATAATGGATACATCTATATTTACAAGTAATAGATATTAAATCGCGAAAAGTTTGTGTTACGTCCAGACTCTTGAATGGTTGGGCCATTTGGAAGGACGTAGCCTATTTATCCCGTGACACATTTGTGTATGGGTCGGATCGAGAAAACCGTTAAGGGCATGGTATAGGTGACCAAAATGGTCCCTTTAACTCTGTGAATGTCCTATCCGTTCGGTGATCCCTTTTTGATAAGAGAATTTAATCCCTTTTACTCGGGACGGGCGCGATCTTGGAATTCAGGGAAGAGAGCAGGTTAGAGAAAGTAATAAATTGATCATAAAATTAAAATTTATTCATAGGTTATTTTAAAAAACATTAATACATTTGTAAAAATTTATAAGATTTAGGATATATATACAGGGTGTCCCATTTTAACTTGGACAGTAAAATATCTCAAAAACTAAGCCCAGCAAACAAAAATGTTTCAGACAAAAGTTTTATGGTTTCGAGGGGGCCATAAGATGGTACCATTGGTTTGACCTTGAAGAGTCATTTGAAGGTCACGTGAAGGTCACTTCAATTTTTTTAAATGGAACACCTTATATATTTTTGCACATTCTTGTAGCTCATCTCGAGTGCTTTCCAAAACACTATAAATAAGTTAGTTTTCATTAAGTACTTTCCGAGTTATGAAGCTTGCAATAATTTCTTAATTTTACATAAACCGTAAAATATCTTATAAAATATTCATTTTTCGATTATCTTACCTTAATACTTTTATGTACAAAATAATGAGAGGAATCAATTGGTGTAAAGAAAACACAATTGTTTCGAAAGAAGAAATGTAATTTGCAATTAACAATTACATTTTTTTTTCGAAACAATTATGTGTTTTCTTTACACCAATTGATTCCTCTCATTACTTTGTACATAAAAGTATTATTTTGTACATAAAAGTATTAAGGTAAGATAATCGAAAAATGAATATTTTACAAGATATTTTACGGTTTATGTAAAATTAAGAAATTATTTCAAGCCTCATAACTCGGAAAGTACTTAATGAAAACTAACTTAATTATAATGTTTTGGAAAGCTCTCGGGATAAGCTACAAGAATGTGCAAAAATATATAGGGTGTTCCATTTAAAAAAATTGAAGTGACCTTCACGTGACCTTCAAATGACTCTTCAAGGTCAAACCAATGATACCATCTTATGGCCTCCTCGAAACCATACAACTTTTGTCTGAAACATTTTTGTTTGCTGGACTTAGTTTTTGAGATATTTTACTGTCCAAGTTAAAATGGGACACCCTGTATATAACGTATAATATCTTTAAAGTGATATGTGATTGAGTGTGTGTGTGTGAGTGTGTTATATTTCTGCAGGTGTTACATTGGTTTGAAGGTCATCAATCAAAATATACAGGGAGCAATTTACGTTAATAGTTAGATTTTGACTGATTATTACAATATATATAAATCAGTGCTGATTTACTTGCAACTTTCGGCCAAATTTCTTAGCTTACTGTTCCCCTCCTACCTCTTGCGTGTTAGGGACCGCGCCGCCGGTTGCTCGTAACTAAGGAGCGATCAGGAATGTCACAAATGTCGTGCGCGTCACAAATGTAATATGGCAACCTATCTAAGTTCTCTTTATTGTTTATTAATAATAAAAATAATTATTCTATTATTAATTACGTATATGTTCTGTAACAATTTAAAATATTTGTGTTTTAAACGTAATTAATAATAGAATAATTATTTTTATTATTAATAAACAATAAAGAAAACTTGGATATATTGCCATATTACATTTGTGACGCGCACGTTCCTGAGCGCTCCTTAGTTACGAGCGACCGGCGGCGCGGTCGCTAAGGCGCAAGCGGTAGGAGAGGAACAGTAGGCGTAAGCTAAGAAATCTGGCCGAAAGTTGCAAGTAAATCCCAGCACTGATATAAATAATAGAATATAAGGAAATAAAATAAAAATCAAACATGAAAGTGTGTAATAAAAGTATGAGTAAAGCTTACTCACTAAAGCAGGTCTGGCCTCGTGGGCGCCCACGGAGCACGAGCGGAGGAGAACCACCTCTCCGCGCCGCTATCTCTCCCCGTCTTTCCTCTCTGGTCCCTCGAACCCTGTATCGAGTGGCCAGAGAGGTGAGGAGGGAAGAGGCAGCCGCGCAGAAAGGTGGCACGTTTTCCTCTCCGCGTGTTCTGTGTGGTCAGGCCTGCACTAAAGGAAGAATAAAAATTCGTCGAATGCGCATATGTGTATAATTAGAATTAAAATTTTCTAAATTAGCTAAACACATAGGTCTAAGTTAACATACAATGATAAAATTAAGATAAGTGACTCGCCAAGTCTGAGTTCAAAATTATTCATCTATTCCAACAGTTTCTCCAAAAAGTAGTGATAATATAAAGGAAATAAGAAGAAAAAAAATAATATAGGGAAGATGGGAAATTGAAGGAAAATGAAAAGGAAAAAGTAGAAATGGAGAGTTAAATAAGGAAAAGTCGAAACGAGATATAAAGATGGAAAACCACGAATTTTCGCTGAATAAATCAGAAAAAGCAACTAAAGAGGAATAAGAATTAAGGAATAATCTTATAGAAATTCACAGTGATTAAAAGAGAAATGAAGAAATTAATCGCGAATCACTTTACAGAAATTCTCGGCGATTAAGGGAGAAGTGAAGATAAAACTTAAAATGAAGAAATTAATCGCTTTTCAAAGATTCACGGCGATTAAGGGGAAAATAAAGGAATGGGAATGTGTTGGAATAAATGACAGGAAGTAAGATAAAGAATAGAGAACTTTAATAATTAATTGTGAATATGGGGATGAATGGTAAAACAAAAAATGATCTATCAATAAAAAAGAGTAAAACATTCAGCAGGAGTAAATAGAAAGGGAAAATGTTTTAATTTACATGAGAAGATAGGCGAAAGAAGAAAGACAAAGAATTACTCAATTTTATTCACTACTTGTTGGTATCACAAGAATGAATGCGTCAATTAAATTCCAATGGCTGAGGTCGGAGATTCGCAATTATAGTGTGAAGAGCTGGTTAATGGATATCCACCAGAGCATTTTGAATAAATATTCACTTACACACAATGCACAATTAAATCTTAATAAAACATTTTCAATAAAACGGATTAATAACTCAATTGCATGACGCAAGAAAGGATCCCCGAGACTATATAATTCGAATCAGATTAAGATTGAAAATCAAAATCGTGATCATACTAAAAATGAAGGCAACTATGATCTGTATCTAACTGTAACTGAATTTCGACTGTGACTAAGAAAAAGAGTGCATCGTCGTAACTTATGCTCGCATTTTTAAAGTCATTGCTCCTCCTCCTCCTCACTAGATAGTAGGAATCTTTTTTAGACGAATTAGAAGACTTCAATTGCTCTCTTCTTGAAGTAAAAGGACTGACTTTTGAAAGGAGGGGCATTCTCTAGTTTTTTAATTGGTTGAGTTCCTTGAGATTTAGCTCCATCCAGTGAAAAGTGGAAGTAGGATGACTAATTTACTGTTCATGAGGATTTGCTCATGAGTCAGGTGACCTGTCAAACATATGTGTCGACTCAAAGATTGTTTGATTTTCTTTTCGATAATTTTCCAAGATGCAGTATGCTTTGTGATCGTGCTTTTTCCGGACCGTACGGGGCCGCGCGGTCGGTTCCACGACATACCTTCAGCGCTATCCGCGATATCGCGTCTCCACTCCAATATATACTCACGAGAAATCCCTAAATGATTGGACGCCAAGTACGGGAGACCGTACCACACAAAATTTCACGAAAATTATCGGTATGAGACGAAAAGTGGAGACGGAGAAACGAATGCGACGGAATATAGGATGTTATTTAACACGGTAGCTCAGCAGTGTAACGGAGAGAGGGTTGGGTAGTCAGAATGGAGGAGAGAAGATTGAGAACACACTGAATATAGCCAGACAATATTTGCAATATAATAAAGTAGTATATTAAAATAAATGAACAGATAAAAATAATAGCACAAGAGCGTGATCGACGCAATTAACACAGCGGAGTCAATTAATAAGCTCGCCATCGGGTGAAGTTACGAGGTAGAGCTATAGCCCACGCGGCATCGACGTGCGTGGCGGTTATCGAGCGCGAGCAAAATGAATCAACTCACAAATGGACGACGTATCGGCCGCCCGAGCGAGAAAAACTAAACAACGATAAGACACCGTCGAATTAATAAAGTCGCGGCGTTTTCGGTCCAATTTTCCGTAAAATATATCGCCCTTGATCCGCACGACGACAACACTCGATAATTCGCGATCCCGCGTAGCGTTCACAGCAGGCTAAAGATTGCCGTAAATATAGATGAGAATATCGATACTTATTCACCCGGTATACGCAATGATAAAGACGCAATAACTAACGAAATTTCATCAGGTCTTGTACGAAATACTTAGAGACGCGAATTGATCGATATTGACACGCAACTTCACACGAGAACACAAAGAACACGTAGATTACAATGCGATTACACCAAGACGCGAACACAAGATTTACAAGGTGACTGGCGGCGGCGGTTCCTGGAGAAGTAAAATGTCCTAGGCTCGGATGGATCTGCTCATCGATCGTCAGCAAACGCGAAACACTGAAGAACGTATCGAATTTACTACACGAACGAAACCAACACCAATTAGAGCGATGCGATTATTACGAGCGTTAATTACGATCTATCCAAACGCGGCGCGAAATCACTGTCCTCACAATACTTTGTCGTCTCACCCAAAGAGTCTCGGACAATCTTACGGTAACGACAGCGAGTGTCGAGGCTCGGGGTCTACGTCCTCTCTTGTCATAAGCTCGCCAGACAGTGAAAAGCGGAAGGCCCACGGGAGACACATCAGCAACGTGTTATCCTGATCCTCGCGTGGCAAATCCTGATTGATGCAGGGCTGTGTCGCGCTTCTCGCGCGCCGTTATCAGCTATCACGGCCGTAATTAGGCCATTCGGGCCGCAGGGCTTTCAGCCGCTGAGGAGTGAAATTTGTGACAGCGTTCGCTCTTACTCCGCCGGAATCCCTTTCGAGTCCAGGACATCCGTCTGTCGATATCCTACCAGTCGTTCCTGCAATCCTGGCCTATGTTTCAGAGTCCGGGCCGGAGTCGATGTAGCGATACTCCATATCGGGATCTCTCATGTGTCCTTTTATACAAAGTGGCCGTCCCCTCATTGACTTTCCAAGTTCGGTATTTCGTCCTCTTATCGAGAACTCTCTTGGCTGCCGGGAATAATTAATAAAATTAACGGCCGAGGTTTTATTTGGCGGTAGAGAAATAATTATAATATTGAAATGATAGCCTGACCTGACGCGCTCCCGCGACTTCTAGCTAGGCCTCCACTCTCTATCCTCTAATCTCCCGCGCTGATTCGCTCCAATCTTCCTTCAGACGATGGGATGAGATTTTCCAAAGTTTGAGGCACCGATTCTCGCCGCTATATCGAAATCACAAGAAAATCCGCAAATGCGCGTAGCCCAAACGCAGGACTACTCCTCCGCTATGGGAAAGACATAGGCCACGAAAAAGACAACCACGGTCGAGCTTTTCGCTCCTGTAACGGATGGTCCAGAAAACGTCATGTCACAGCTTTTTGTTTGAATTGTCAGTAGAAGGATTTCATATGGAGTATTATAAACATGGGAAGCACTTGGATTTTTACGTGAGCTGTAATTGCAACTTTTGTTTTAGAAATCTTAAGTTATAATTACTGGCTACCCTTAGTATTATTTTTTATTTATTGCGTCTTACTCCAAGAGACAGAGTTACATATATGCCTACTGACGTGTACTTGATAAGGATCGCTTGAGCACAAATGGTTTTACATTTCACTGGACATACCAACTATAAACATATGCGACTATTTGATTTTATAGTAAAAAATTTGAATTGATAGCGACTGGCCATCCGCATAATGTCAGATTCCATTTATTATTCTCTATCTCAGATATCTACGAGTGAGAGTTGGTCCTGTTGGGACCAATGTTTATCGTATAATTTCGAGGAAAGGAAAGAATCGTGGAGTCCGCCGGATGTAACATTTGGATATAAAAATAATCTAAATTCAATTGCGAAGCACAGTAAATGGTATAAATTATATCCTGGTATGGATGTGTGTGTAATACATTATACAGGGTGTCATGAAAGTGAGCATGACTTTAAAAAATTAAGGTAGATTGGCTCAAAATTAGAAGAAAAGTCTTGTACAGTTATGCAATATTCGCAATAATTAACGAGAAATAAATTAAAGAAAATCGGCCAATGCGCGTGGCTAGAAGTGCGTGGCGGTGAAGGCGGTCTCATGTAACATAATGGCGGCGCGCGGCGAAACGGTGATTAGGGAGGGGAGGAGCGATGAGTGTGTAGGCGCGCGGCGAAGGCTCTTACAAAGACTAATTTATCATATAATAATAATTTTTAAAAATCACCCCTTAGGGGTGAAATCTGGTATCTCAGAAACGGTGTGCCACAAAAATATAAAACCTATACTGTTAGTTATAACTTGTGGAAAGACTAATGAAGCGTATAATGATAATTTTTAAAAACCACCCCTTGGAGGTGAAATCTAATATTTTAGAAACGGTGTACCACAAAAATATAAAACCTATGCCGTTAGTTAAGGTTTCTACAAAGACTAATTTAGCGTATAATGATAATTTTTAAAAACCACCTCTTGGGGGTGAAATCTAATATTTCAGAAACGGTGCACCACAAAAATATAAAACCTGTACTGTTAGTCATGACTTGTAGAAAGACTAATTAAGCGTATACCAATTATTAAAAGCCACCCCTTAAGGGTGAAATTTAATATTTTAGGAACGATGCGCCACAAAAATATAAAACATATACTGTTAGTTATGTCTTGTAGAAAGACTAATTGAGCGTATAATAACAATTTTTAAAAACCACCCCTTGAGGGTGAAATCTAATATTTCCGAAACGGTGCGCAACAAAAATATAAAACCTATGCCGTTAGTTAAGGTTTCTACAAAGACTAATTTACCGTGTAATAACAATTTTTAAAAACCATACCTTGAGGGTGAAATCTAATATTTCAGAAACGGTGCACTACAAAAATATAAAACCTGTACTGTTAGTTATGACTTGTAGAAAGACTAATTTACCGTATGATAACAATTTTTAAAAACTATCCCTTGGGGGTGAAATCTAATATTTCAGAAATGGAGTATCATAAAAATGTAAAACCTATGCTGTTAGTTATAACTTGTAGAAGGACTAATTAAGCATATAATAACAATTTTTAAAAACCATCCCTTGGGGATGAAATCTAATGTTTCAGAAACGGTGTACCATAGAAATATAAAACATATGCCGTTAGATAAGACTTATAGAAAGACTAATTTACTGTACAGTAACAATTTTTGAAAATAAAAAGCCCTAAAAATAATATGCAAATATTTTCCCCCAAAAAATAATTTTCAGAAAGGATATAAAATTTTACAAAAAGGTGTGAAATCCCTCTAAAAAAAACCTTACAAAGGTAAAAAAAATTACGCCAAGTACATAAAAAATATTCTATCTTGTATGCATGTTTAAGGGGATCCTAAAGTCGACTTTTTTACCGACAAAATGCGAAGAATCAGTTCGATCATATATCTTTTTATTGGCTACACAGATCGATAAATCCTTTTCCACAATTAAAGTACTAAGAATAACGAAGTGAGGACGCTATAACTTCATGCAAAAAACCAAGAAAAGTTACTTATAATTGTGTTAATTACAGTCGTGTTACCGACTTTTTGCATTACGTCGTAACAATATTGCTTTAATATATAAGTTTTGCAGTTTGTCTGTGTAAAAGACACAGCGTCCTCACTTGGGATAACATGAAAGAATAATACAGAAGTAAAAGAAATGATCTTAGAAGCTTGTATAAAAAGATATATGATCGAACTGTTTAGTGTACGTGCGTGCGTGTACAGTATCGATATCAAAAGAGTAAAACCAAACAAATTTAGTTAACGGATAGCATGATAGAGGGCACTGCCATCTAAACTTTTATCAAGACAAGGACAGGCAAAATCGCTTTTCTCTTTCCCTCTTTCATGCCTGTGATAATAGTTTATACATATACGCATTATTATTATTGCACTCCCTCGTATTTTTTCTTTCGTTTTCTCGATCATATGCTCATTCTCTCTCTTTTTAATCTTTCACTTACTACATATAGCTCAGCTTCATGCTTCACATTACATGTTGCGTTTCTCTCTATCTCTCTCTCTCTCTCTCTCTCTTTGTCTCGCTCGTTTTCTCTCTCTCGCGCTCGCTCGCTCGTTCGCTCTTTCTCTATCGCTTGCTCACTCACTCTCTCTCTCTCTCTCTCTCTCTCTCTGTTTTTTTGCTCGGTATTATATTCTTACATTCGCTCATGTTATTTTTACTGTTTTTTGGTTCTTATTACTCTATATCAAAAAAAGCTTTTTATATGTATGCATTTTTATTTTATAATATTAACAAAATATAAAATATTAAATTTGTCTCTCTTTCTCTCTGTTTTGTTATAATAAATACACCTATGTAATACAATTTATATATACTTTTTACATTTGCAGTAAGAATAATCTTTATGATAATTGATAACAATCCACAACTATTTACCAAGAAAAAAGTTTAATAGAATCAATTTGCATCACAAATATATATATTAATAAAATCACTACTACGAATTACCTCAATATGATATAATAATGAAATTTACAAGTTTTACTTTAAGAAAATTTTGTTTTGTTGACAAATATAAACTATATAGTTCTTATAAATTATAAATACATACTTATCAGCTATAAAAATCATGTGATTATTATTATTGTATTGTATGAAATAAATAATTAAAATAAAATTGAATACGCTTATACATGTTTAATAATATAAATTGATAAAATCTATCAAATTTTATTTTGTGTAAATTGATTCTATATACATTCAACTTTATTGTTCGTAAATAGTTGCAAATTATGATCTTGTAAGACAATTAATCTGAATAACGAACGTAAAAAGGAGGAAGAGTAATTTAACACTGCTAATAAGAATATTAAATATTGTATTTCCGTGTTCTACGTATTCTCTACACAAAAAGACAAAGCCTCGCGTCACGCGTGTCTCTCGTCCTCTACAGCATGCGTCTCTCGTCCGCGCACGTCCCCGTCTCCCCTCTCCTCGAGTCGTCGACGCAGCACGGGTGCGCTGCGGGTCCCGGGGCGCGCTATTCAACTGGGTCCAATTATTAATTTTTCACATTCGGCCATCCGACGTCGATGTCTGTCCCCAGGCATCTCCTCTGGGCTCCAAATTCAGCTCTGCTCTGCCCCTTCAGTTCAGGCAGCCGACCTCCACTGACCCTTCAAGGTAGTGGTTCGTACTATCAGCTCTGAACTACTCGATCCGCCCAGACTGATAGTAGTCGGCTTAGTTCAACGCTACGGCGTCGACTAAACCGGCCCGTAATAACCGATTCTGACAAACACCGTCGTGTTGCTCAGAATCAGTCTGTGTTAAATGACTTGGATAGGTACCATCTTACTGACCAAGACCAGTCCGTAATAACTGGTTTGGAGGAGCACCGTCATGCTAGCCAAGTTCAGTCCGTAATAACTGATTTGGAGGAGCACCGTCATGCTAGCCAAGCTCAGTCCGTAATAACTATATCGTACGTCTATTCACCTTGGACCGTGATCCAGGGCTTCATGCGGCGGCAGCAACCGTCCGACTTCGCCTACAGCCTTCCCGCAAGTCTTCGACCTCATAGCGATCGTTGATAAGGACCCTACGTACTCGAAACGGTCCTTTGAACTTGGGATGCAGTTTCTTGCTACTGCCTGTGGCTGGGTCGCTCGTGATCTGAACCACCACTAAGTCGCCATCTTTGTACTTTGTGGCTTCTCGTCGTGTTTGGTCGTATCGTTCTTTCTGTGCCCGCTGCTGCTGGCTAATGTGCGTCGTGATATCTGTGCGTAGTTCGTCTAAATCTAATCGGTGCACCTCATCTTGAATTTGAGATAAAAGTGTTGCTTCGGCTGCGCTCCTTGTTTCGCAGCCAATAAGAGCCTTCATCGGTGTCGTATCAATACTTTTGTTATAGGTGGTATTTAACGCACCCTGCACCTGTTTTATCGCTGCGTCCCAACGACGTGAGTCTTGTCCGGCCATCGTAGTAGCCAAAGCCTGTACAATGGTCTTGTTATATCTTTCGCATTGTCCGTTCGCTCGCGGGGTGGCTACTGCATTCAACACGTGCTTGATTCCGTAATTATCGCAGAACATGCGAAACGCCTGTGACGTATAAGCAGTCCCCCTGTCACTTATAATTCTATTGGGAACTCCAAACAGATGAATTAAATTAGTCAAAACCTTTACAACATAGCACGTCTTTTGACTTTTTACCGGTTCTACAATGGTAAATTTAGTAAACGCGTCTACCAGTACAAAAAGGAATTTATTTTTCTTACTACTGGTCTCGAAGGGACCAACGTGGTCGATATGTATTGTGTGAAAAGGTATCGGTACTTTCTCGATGATGTTTAATTTGCATTGCCGCTTACCGGCCGTATGCTTATAATACGCGCAATTTAAACACGCACGTATATATTTTGTTACGAATCGCCTCATGCCGGCAAACCAATAGTTCCGTTTAATACGCTCCAGCGTCTTCTCGATACCAAGATGGCCCGCATCGTCATGACATAATCTACAGATTTGCATCCGCGCGTCTCGCGGTACCACCCAGGCTCCGTTCGTCAATCGTCGATATATCTTATTATCTTTAATAGTGTATTCATCGAAATAATGCTTCGTCTCGTGTGTCGATTTCCCTTCTAAAAGAATTGTTCGAATTCGCGCCAGTTGTTCATCCTGTAACTGGGCCGCCAATACCCAGTCGCCTTCGGTTATGTCTACTTGTGCTATTTCTAACGAAAGTTGTATAGGATTGCGACTGAGCGCATCCGCGTGCGCCATTTTAGAGCCTGCCCGATATTCAATGTCAAAGGTGTACTCTTGAACTTCGAGCCACCACCGTCCAATTCGAGGTAACAGGTCCCGTTTTACAAAAGTCGACCGTACTGCGTTACAATCCGTCACGACTTTAAATTTCATACCTAACAAATATACCCGGAAATACTTTAAAGCTAATACTACTGCCATGGTCTCTAGCTCATAGGAGTGGTAGCAGCGTTGATCTGCCGTAGTTTGTCGGCTGTAATATGACACCACCGCCATCTTACCGTCGACCTGTTGCAACAGTATGGCTCCTATGCCGATTGCACTCGCGTCAGTGTTGCACTTCGGTAGGTTTGTCTGGATCGAATATGGCCAGTACCGGTCGAGTCGTCAGCTTTTCTTTGATCGTACGGAACGCCCGCTCTTGTGCGTCCTCCCATGACCAGGACGTATTCTTCTTGGTGAGCCTCGTCAACGGCTCTGCAATGGTCGCGAAGTTCTCGACGAATTTTCTAAAGTAGCTGGCTAACCCCAGGAATTGTCGGACTTGTTTTACAGACCGGGGCCTTTCCATGTGTATTAGCGCCTCTATCTTATGCCGACCGGGTCGAACTCCTTGCGCACTAATTTCTCGACCTAGGTATTCGATTGACTCTGAAAAGAACGAACATTTCTCCAATTTTAAAGTTAGATGATGCCTGCGAAACGCTTCCAACACCCGACGTAACCTCGTCATGCCCTCCTCTATAGTTCTAGATGGTATGATTATATCGTCTAAGTAGGGAAAAGCTATAGAGTTCTTCAGTTCGCCCAGCACATTGTCCATCAGTCGTTGGAATACTGCAGGTGCGTTGGTCAAACCAAACGGCATACGTAAGAATTTGTAGTGGCCTTCTGGAGTCACGAACGCCGTTTTCTCTATTGAATCCGTTGCCACCGGCACCTGGTAATACTCAGATGCCAAATCCAGACCTGTAAAATACTGGTTGCCTCTTAGTCTATCGATTTGTTCGTCGATCAGTGGCATCGGATATTTGTCCTTAACTGTAATGGCATTTAGTTTTCGGAAATCCACGCACATACGATTTTCGCCGTTTTTCTTTTTCACAAGTAGTATGGGGCTCGCGTACGGCGAACTCGATTCTCGGATAATATTGTGGGTTAGTAGTTCATGGATCATTTTCCTGACTACGCGTTTTTCGTTTTCGGCCAAGCGATACGGACGATAAACCACGGGTATGTCCGATGTACAGCGGATATTTAATGCGGCGGCATCGGTCTTTCCTAAATCCGTTATCGAAAACGAGATACAATCCCTAAAATGCTGAAGCAACTCCGTGCATTGCTGTCTCGCTTCTTTCCTAACGACGCCTGTATACTTTACGATATCATCAGGTTTTCGTTCTACGTCAAAGAAGTTAACATCGACAATGTTTTTGCTTCCGTCATCTATCGGGGGCAATTGTTTAAATATTAAATTGTTTCCGCGTTTAATCGTTACGATGTCTTCCCGTTCAAGGAAATCGCGACCGACAATAATGTCATAAGCAAGGTGTTCATCCGGTACTACTAGTGCGTTAACCTGTGCCTTCGCATCCATAATTTTAATCTTGCACGATACCGATCGATTACTCGTTGTGCTTTGTCCCGCGAAACCTCGTAACACATGATCCGACGTTATCGCGACCATGTTGTACTTTTTAACAACGGACGCCCGCAATAAGGTACCCCCGCTTCCCGAGTCGATTAGACCGTTTATTTTGTGTCCGTTAACGAATATCGCCCTTTCATATAGGTTCGATTTCGCATCGCCTATTCCCTTCACGATATTTACGTCCTTCTTTACCGTGCATTTATCGGCACGATGCCCTAGACGATTACACCGATCGCATTCCACTCGCGGCATATGGCATTTTCTCGAGATATGTCCGCTCTTTCCGCAATTATAACACTCGACTCATGATTTAACGTCGCTGTCCGCGGCGGCCTTATCGCCCGTCGGTTTGGTATTTTCGTCGATTACCGCGCCCGAAGATTGACTCGCAGATAAAGATTTCGATACCCGGTCCCTTCGATCGTTTCTAGTATGCAAAGCCGTTTTACTTCTTTCATTTTTGGACGGAAGATTTCCTAACGTCGTCATATATGCGTACAACTCGTTCGCGTTACGATGTTGCGCGGATCGTATTGTTCTCGCGACATTTTCATCCGTAATTCCGCCAATTACCGCGTCTATCAGATACTTATCGGGTATATCTATATCCAGCTTCCGCATCTTAGACAATTTCTGAAAACAGTAATCGCCAAGCGCCTGACCGGGATTGCTCTCATAAAGCGCGGCTTCTTTGAACAATTTTGAGAACGGAACGGACTTACGGAACTGCTGCTTTAACGCTTCCTTTGTTTCTCGCCAGGTAACAGCCACTCGTGGTCGCGTATCGTACTACTGTCGTGCATGACCTTTCAATCGCCCGGGTATCAGTCGCATAATCGCTCGCTCGTCCCAGTCATACATCGCGGCCAAATCCTCTACGTTCTCGATCCATTTCTCAATTACTACGTCATCCTTCGATGGGTCGAACAAAGGGATCGTCAGCTCGTCCCCTTTATGTATGCACGAGCCCCTTGTATACGATCGTCGGTCCAAGCTCTCCACTGTGCTTTCTAATCGTTTAAAGCGTTCTTCCCTTCGTTTACTCTCGCTTTCCGATGACGAAGAAGAACGACGGCGTTTCTTCCGTCTTGACTTGTCTCGATCAGACTCGTGGCGTGATTTATGGCGACCCATATTTCGCGTCGTATTATCGTCGTAATAGTCGAGCTAATTCGGCACGTACTTATTCAATTATCCCACTTCTGACTTGTAAGACAATTAATCTGAATAACGAACGTAAAAAGGAGGAAGAGTAATTTAACACTGCTAATAAGAATATTAAATACTGTATTTCCGTGTTCTACGTATTCTCTACACAAAAAGACAAAGCCTCGCGTCACGCGTGTCTCTCGTCCTCTACAGCATGCGTCTCTCGTCCACACACGTCCCCGTCTCCCCTCTCCTCGAGTCGTCGACGCAGCACGGGTGCGCTGCGGGTCCCGGGGCGCGCTATTCAACTGGGTCCAATTATTAATTTTTCACAATCAATTGTCCTAAACGTTTTTCTTACTGCAAATGTAAAAAATACATATTAATTGTATTACATAGTATGTAATGTATTTATTATAACAAAACAGAAAGAAAGAGAGACTTTAATATTTTATATTTCGTTAGTATTATAAAATAAAAATGCATATATATATAAAATTTAATTTTATATGGAGAAACGAGAATCAGAAAAGTAAAAGTGACATAAGCGAATGGAAGAATACCGGGCAAATAAACAGAGACAGAGGGAGAGAGAGAGAAGTGCGAATGTAAGAGAATGAAGCATGAAACTGACAAGCGCTACGTAGTGAACGAGAAAGATTTAAAATTTAACAATTTATTGAATTAATAATGATTCGATTTATGTCGTGTTTGGTGTCATTTTAATTGTAAAAATCTCATGAATCCATTACAATTATTTTCAAATTGAAAAAGTGCTAAATAAAAATTTTAATTTATATGATATTTAAATCCATAACAGTTGTTATAGATAAGGGAAGATCTCCGATTTCAAGGGAGAGCGAGAAGGAATAAGGAGCAAGCGAGATGACGAATCATGAAAGAGTTCCGAAGTCTCTCTCGCCAAGCTCGTATTTTCTTATCTTTATACGTATATATGTCATCTTATTATGGAAAATAAAGTTTTTATATTTCGCATTTTTTCGATTTGAGAATAATTGCAATGGATTAATGAGATTTTTGCGATTAAAATGACACCAAACACGACATAAATCGGATCATTTTTAATTAAAATAATTATTAAATTTTAATTATATAAATAATTAAAAATAATCCGATTTATGTCGTGTTTGGTGTCGCAAAAATTTTAATCGCAAAAATCTCATTAATCCATTGAAATTATTTTCAAATCGAAAAAATGCGAAATATAAAAATTTTATTTTTTAGAATAAGATGACATGTATACCTATGAAGATAAGAAACAGCGAGCCTGGCGAGCGAGACTTCAGAACTCTTTTATGACTCGTTATCTCGCTTGCTCTTTACTCGTTCTCGCTCTCGCTTCAAATCGGAGACCTTTCTTTATCTATAACAACTGTTATAGATTTAAATATCGTACAAATTAAAATTTTTATTTAACATTTTTTCGATTTGAAAATAATTGCAATGGATTAATGAGATTTTTACAATGAAAATGATACCAAACACGGCATAAATCGGATTACTTTTAATCAAATTAATTATTAAATTTTAATTATATATTTAATTAAAAATGATCCGATTTATATCGTGTTTGATGTCATTTTAATTTCAAAAATCTCATTAATCTATTGCAATTATTTTCAAATAGAAAAAATAAAAAATATAAAAAATTTGTATTTTCTATAGTATAACGCGGAATCATGCTGTGATATATTTACTTCGCCGACAGTACTCGACTCGTTGTCGCGCCGTACTTACGCGTAAGAACAAGGCAGCGCGGAAAAAGAGTCGATCGTGACTAGTGACGTTTTCAATCGAAAGTTACGAAAGTTACATATATTTATTATTTTTTGTATATTTACTTATTTTTATACAATGGTAGTAACGTATAGCGCTAAATGTTTACCTGTGTATGCTCGCCGACTTTCTACAACAAAAAGAGGATGGTTTAAAAGGTAGAACTTTGTTGTCATAATTAGGGTTATGTACAACATGCACAGATTATGAAAACATCACGCTCTGATTATGAAAAAAATAATTTATCCCAAAGGCGATCTATTCGTGAGCTGGTTGTTTCAGAAAATATTTCTTGTCAGAAGCGGTTTGCATGTGCGCTCTGATTATAAAAAAAATAGTTTATCCCAGAGGCGATCTATTCGTGAGCTGGTTGTTTCAGAAAATATTTCTTGTCAGAAGCGGTTTGCATGTGCGCTCTGATTATAAAAAAAATAGTTTATCCCAGAGGCGATCTATTCGTGAACTGGTTGTTTCAGAAAATATTTCTTGTCAGAAGCGGTTTGCATTTGCGCTCTGATTATGAAAAAAATAGTTGGTCCCAGAAGCGATCTATTCGTGAGCTGGTTGTTTCAGAAAATATTTCTTGTCAGACGCGGTTTGCATGTGCGCTCTGATTATGAAAAGAAATAATTTATCCCAGAGGCGATCTATTCGTGAGCTGGTTATTAAAAAAAATATCCAGAGGCGATCTATTCGTGTGCTGGTTATTAAACAAAATATCCAGAGGCGAACTACTTGTGTGCTGGTTATTTTAGAAAAATGTAATCCAAAGGCGCTTTATTCGTGTGCTGGTTATTAAAGAAATGTAATCCAGAGGCGATCTATTCGTGTGCTGGTTATTAAAGAAATGTAATTCAGAGGCGATCTATTCGTGAGCTGGTTATTAAAAAAAATATCCAGAGACGATCTATTCATGTGCTGGTTATTAAACAAAATATCCAGAGGCGAACTACTTGTGTGCTGGTTATTTTAGAAAAATGTAATCCAAAGGCGCTTTATTCGTGTGCTGGTTATTAAAGAAATGTAATCCAGAGGCGATCTATTCGTGTGCTGGTTATTAAAGAAATGTAATTCAGAGGCGATCTATTCGTGTGAGCTGGTTATTAAAAAAAAATATCCGGAGACGATCCATTCGTGTGCTGGTTATTAAAAAAAATATCCAGAGACGATCTATTCATGTGCTGGTTATGAAAAAAAATATCCAGAGACGATCTATTCGTGTGCTGGTTATTAAACAAAATATCCAGAGGCGAACTACTTGTATGCTGGTTATTTTAGAAAAATGTAATCCAGAGGCGATCTATTCGTGTGCTGGTTATTAAAGAAATGTAATCCAGAGGCGATCTATTCGTGTGCTGGTTATTAAAAAAATGTAATCCAAAGGCAATCTATTCGTGGCTAGTTATTAAAAAAATATAAAAATTTTTATAAAATTATAAAAAGCAATAAACTGTTGCCTTTTTCAAAATGAAATGTTATAATTTAACAAAAAGATCTATATTCTGACTCGTAAGAGTGAGACAAATAAAAAACGCGCCTCAATTTCGCTTATAAATTACTGTCGGAGAGACGAATTAAATACATAAAATATTTTGATAGCGTTTTCACGGGAATGGGCGATGGAGGGGCCCATTCTATATTTTTCTATATTTTTGCATTTTTATTATATTTTATATATTCTATATTTCCATATTTTTTACAAATGTATTCTGTCCCAATCGAGATAATATGTTGTAAATATTTGTAAATTTTTATTATAAATATAAACATTTGTACACACATGTAACAAACCAAATATGTACACATGATTAAAATATGTAACTTCATATAATATTTTTTCTAATTCGATTATATGTGAAAAAAACAAGCTGTGCTGCATAGATTGTATTTTATAAAAAAGTTACATGTGTGATAATACCTACTATATATATATATATATATATATATATATATATATATATATATATATATAGTCATGAATAATCATGAAATTGTGTTTAAATTATACATATGACATGCCAGACATATCTATATTTTTCTGTTATCTACATGGTTCGATATGCGTGCGATAAAGAAGCAGAAAGATGTTATCTGATTTTAACATGTTAAACACGATTAAAAATTATTCTTTGTAATATACATATATGGTTTATGTATATATACTATTGTTGGTAATGGCGAAATTAAAATTGTCGGTATTATCGACAATTTTAATTACGCTTAGATGAGGGCGCTATCCCGTCGGAGTTCGGTCGTCGTTTTAGGATCTTCTTAATACAAAAATTCCTTAAAAATAATATGCGTTTTAATTTCTTAGGGAGAATTTATATATAATATTTCTACGTATAAAATTGATTTCATGGCAAATATTATATCAAATTTAGAAATTGCTCTTAAGTACTTGGCTAGCAGTAATTATTGATTTCATATTTAGTTTTGATATTTTATTTTTTAATATTTTTTTATGAAAATTATTTGTTGAGGTTTTGTTTTTTAGGAAAATGATTTTTTGAGGGAAAATTACTGTAAATTATTTTTAAGGAATTTTTGTATTAAACATGCATACAAGATATAATATTTTTTATGTACTTGGCGTAATTTTTTTACCTTTGTAAGGTTTTTTTTAGAGGGATCTCATTTTGCCCAGAACTAGGCAGTGATTTGATCCGATGTTTGCTGAGGTCAGAGATCGGATGTCTATAATTTGTGATGAGTGACTGCTCTATTTGATATTATGTAATCAATCATTGATGTTTGTCCTCGGCTGTTTGTCCGTGTTATTTTGTGTTGCGGCTTATGGTTAAAGTATGTGTTGTTTATTCTAATCTCGTTCTGTACGCAGAATTCGATGAGCATATGTCCATTGCTGTTGGTGTGGGGTTCATCATATTTTTGTTTTATTCCATCCACAATTGCGTCTCTAATCTTCGCGTTTAGGTCACCCAGTATTAGCGTTTTTTGGTCCCCTGGTATCTTGTCCATTTCGGCTTGCAGCTGTTCATAGAAATTGTCTATTTCTTCTTTACTCTTGCTGGTATCTGGTGAGTATACGCTGATAAAATGTATTCTCTCCTTTCCTATGTTGAGCATGACTCTCATTATTCTCTCATTGATGTATTGGACGTCTTCTATGTTTTGTCTATATTTCTCTCTGATCAATATTCCTACTTCTGCCTTTGCTCTTTCAGATTTCTCTTTCCCGCTGTACTGGAGTATGTAACCTGGGTATGCGATGTTTCCTTTTCCCTTGCGTTTGGTCTCGGATATCGCGCAGATGTCTATCTTGTGTTTCTCCATCTCCAGTATGATCTCCTGTTCTCTTCCACTCCAGGATAGTATGTTCCAGAGGCACATTTGAAGATGTTCTTCCGCCATATCTGTTTCTTGTTCCTTTTCTGATTCGTTATCCTTGGTTTTGCTTAGGTTGTCATAGTATGGTCGGTCGGGTTCCGAGGCTTCGTTTTGGTACTGCGAGCGTGGTTTGCTTCATCTTCGGTAGGCTGCTAACCTCGCCGAAGCAGGATTTATTTTTGATCTTCTCTGCTCTAGATCTTGCGTGTTCAGCTAGACAGTGGTACCTCGGGTAGGGTGTGACTCTTCGCCACGCATGCAAGTCTTGAGTAGGTAGAGGCTACCTACTCAAGTATTGTTATCGCTTAATCTACCCCTGGTGTATGCACACCTCACCACTAAGACGTTATGATGCAATGATGTTATTTCCAATAATCCCAGCCCATACATTAACGCTAAATCTTTCCTGGAAGTGCGTTTCACGTGTTGCATGAGGATTTACAGAGAACTACAAATGCGTGTTATGAATGTTAAAAACACCATTTCTGGTAAATTGTACCTCATCAGTCCATAAAATGTGTGATGTAACTCCTGGATCATTTTCATGTTCTTGAAGTAGCCAGTGAGCAAATATCATTCGTAGCATATAGTCACGGTTTGATAATGCTTGTACGGGTGTTAGATGACATGGATGCATTGAATTATCATGCAATATGCGACGATGGTCCTATCGCTGATGTTATATCGAGAAGCCAATATAATGTCACATTCTATCGAGGAATGTTGTTAATATCGTTCGTATCGTTAATATCGTAAAACACCATCTCCGATATCGTCGGACAGGCTCTCAAGGACTTAATCAAAAGTCAAAGTACTCTCTATTCGTGTAACTCGTCACTTTGATAACTGAATGGAAACTAATTGCTCACGGAAATAACACAGTAGAAGTCGTAGAACATTGTTTACAATCAGAACAAGTGTTATACGTTGCACGGAGAATCGTATCTCTTGTACCGGAAATTGAATTTAAACGGGACGGATATTTAAACTCAAATTTCTCGAAAACGAAGCCTTAAATGAAAAAATTTTATTCTATTTTTTTCTTATTTTTTTCATAAGGAATCGCCCTGTGCCCGCTTGTACATGTTATTCGGCCGAATCCTGTATATATACAGGGTGTAACTGAAAAAGCGCCCACGGGTGCACGTCAGTGAGCCGCGCGCCTGGTAATGTGCGTGAGCGCTTCGCCGCTACGGCGCTATGTCATGCCGCTATCGTACAATATTCTTATGTGTCGTAATAATGCGAAAAACTTTATTTTGCATTAAAAATCATATTTCTTCCGTTAAAAGCGTTTCCTTAAAGAAAATTTCGAGAAGAAGGCTAAAGGTTGGTGCTTATTGGCACAACTTTACTCAATAATTAGATGCTCTATTAAACATTATAGAAAAAAATGGTTCAGGACATTTCGACTCGATTTTAATCAGATATAACGCTATTTGCTCCGTGAGCGCTTTTTCAGTTACACCCTGTATACAGGGTGAATTTTATTTCGTGTGTCAATCTTTTTATCATGCGGGAGATTATCGACTGCATAATAAATTGATCCGTACATAAATGTCAATTATTTGGATCGACCGTATCAAAGGCTCGAATATAATGTGTAAAATTAAAGCAAATTGAAAGCTGAACTTATGTAGTATGGATTTATTATTATTATTATTATTAAAGCTACGTATTTGTTATTATTATTATTATTATTGTACACATTATATTCAAATCTTCGATACGGTCGATCACAAAAATTGACATTTATGTATCGATCAATTTATTATGCAGTCGATAATCTCCCGCATGATAAAAAGATTGACACACGAAATAAAACTCACCCTGTATATCTATCTATCTATCTATCTATCTATCTATCTATCTATCTATCTATCTATCTATACACACACACACACACACACACACAATATATATATATATATATATATATATATATATATATATATATATATATACCCACACGGAACAAAAACCTCTAATGGATGTCCACTAGACGTCTACCATGGAGATTCGAAACCTCCATTAGATGTCCATGAAACGTCCCGTAAACATCTACTAGACATCCACAGTTCCGCATTTCACCGCCATTCGACATCCATTAGACGTATTCATAGATGTCATATGTACGTTATATGGAGTAATTATAGATATTGAATGAAGCGTTCATTTAGAGATATTATATATATACATATATATACCCCGTAAGAGAAATGTTAGCAGTATGTTGGCAGACTGGTAACAGATTTAATCAAAGTATATCAGCAGACTGACATCAACTGCGTCCCCATTCAGCTTATATTCTGCTGACAGAGCCTGCTCACAGAATCTGAAAGCAGATTGATAGCAGAAATCCAGCAGGATCTGTTAACATGACTTGACGCTCGATTAGCGGCAAAAACCGAGCAGAATTTGTAAACATAATCTGACAACAGATTGTCGGCAGAAATCGAGCAGGATCTGCGCACGCAATCTGATGGCAAATTGACAGCAGAAACCGAACAAGATTTGGGCTTACTTATATTAATGTTGTATAAAATTGATTATTACAGGTGCTAAATAACAGTATTATCGTTGAGTTATCGGTTAATTACAATTTTTTCTGATATGACATAATGTATAATAATATATGTTATATCGTAATTATTCTCACATAACGAAGGACTAGTTCAATTTAATTAAATTAATAATAAAGTAAAAGTAATTTAATTTATAAAACGAAATATATATAATTTATTTAGAATTAAATTCTTGCTTTATGCTTCAAATAGGCAGTAAATGAATAATTTACCATTTATCCTATTGATTCCAATCAGTTTAATATTCTGAATCTCATCTGCTTGTATCAGATGTCAGAAATTAAAGTGATAGAAATAGTTACTATATTTTTGATCTTTTATTAATAATCGCGACTTTATATATATTTTTGACAGAGATTTGATTGCGAGAAAGTATATCACATAGCGGTAAACGAAGGAACTATCGAATCATGCAAACTCTGTTCTGCTTCTGCCGTCAATCTGCTATCAGATATTGTGTGCGCAAATCCTGCTCGGTTTCTACAGGCAATCTGACATCAAATTTCGCCGCACAGATATATATATATACAGGGTGTATAAAAAAGGTCGGAACCCTTGAATATTTCGAAAAATATAAGTTTTATCAAAAAATGTTTCAGACAAAAGTTGTAGGGTTTAAAAAGTTCTATTTACTGGCAATATCATTTTGACCTTGAAGAAAAAATATGGAATTGTTAATTGCAAATTACATATTTTTTCTTCAAAACAACTATGTATTTTCTTTACACCAATTGATTCCTCTCATTATTTTGTACGTAAAAGTATTGAGGTAAGATAATTGAAAAATGAATATTTTACAAGATATTTTACGGTTTATGTAAAATTAAGAAATTATTTCAAGCCTTATAACTCAAAAAGTACTTAACGAAAAGATACTTAATTATAGTGTTTTGGAAAGCTCTCGAGATAAGCTACAAGAATGTGCAAAAATATATAGGGTGTTCCATTTAAAAAAATTGAAGTGACCTTCACGTGACCTTCCAGTGACTCTTCAAGGTCAAAATGATATTGCCAGTAAATAGAACTTTTTAAACCCTACAACTTTTGTCTGAAACATTTTTTGATAAAACATATTTTTCGAAATATTCAAGGATTCCGACCTTTTTTATACACCCTGTATATATATATATATATATATATATATATATATATATCTTATTCTACATATATTTTTATATAATTTGCTTATATGTATATTAAAAAAATATATATATAATTTGCTTATATATATAATTAAATATATATATAATTTGCTTATATGTATATTAAAAAAAAAAATATATATATATATATATATATATATGTATATATATAATATCTCTAAACAAATTATACTAAGAAAGAAGTGATATAATCCCTAAAAACTTACCTTTTTAAAAAAAAAGGCGCCAAGTTCAAACGCTAATTGTATCCAATTGTCGTATTGTCTACAAAAATAGTGATATAAAATATTGTGCCAACTAAGGATAAAAATTTGTACAAGATAAATAGAAGGAAGAAAACTTGTACAAGTTGAATAGAAATATTTTAATTGAAAACATTGTTATACAAAATAGTTGTTTTAATTTTCAAAAATAATAACATTAAAAAATTAAAAATTTATTTAAAAATTGAAAACTGAAAATTAATAGAAAACAAAAAAGTAAAAAAAATATTAATTAAAAAAACGGCTTTATTCAAAGGTTTAGCTTTAACCGCGTAATCTTTAATGAACTTCCTGAAATAATTAATGAGGCCCAAAAATCTCTGAATTTCTATAAGTTTTTTGATATAATTATAAATATTTTCAAAATTAACAGTTAGATAAGATTCGAATGTCCACATTACCAATTGATCACTTGCTAGCATATTCTGATTGGTCAATCGCATTCGTTATCTTAGGCATCGATATGTGTGGATGTATATTATCGGAATATGCAAAAGGACTCTCTTTAGCGAACTAGACACAATATTATGTCCGCGGATCAATCAAGATCGAGTCGAACGCAGAAACACAAGACATCGGTCTACACACGTTTCTTATCACACTTACGTTCGTGAAATATAAATAATGTTTTATAAATAGTGAATGTTTTATAAATAGTGATGTTTTTATAAATAGTGAAACTTTAATAAACACAAGGAATATTCACAAAGTAGGAATTATACATAATAATACGGGTTAGACTGAACTATTTGTTATTGATAAATCTGACAATCTTGAAAGTATCCTGGAGATAATTCTCGGTTTCAGCACAGTTTCCAATATCGTGAACACTATGGTTAAATTCAGAGACGCTACAATACATAGAGCGATGAAGACTACGATGTATTATACAGATTATAGAATAATGATCATGAATCATTAAGTCGGTATTAAAATTATAGAATGAAGAAATGTTTGATTGTCACATTATCAGGAATTGTTAAACAACGATCTAGAGACTACCTATCTTAGATGTGGAACAATTGTCTGAATCTAAGACAGTTGTTGTTTTCAGCGGTACATTTTGGATTTGAGTATAGGTTTAGATTTAAATTTATAGGTTTTTAGGTTTGGGTTGGTGTCTACTTCCATCTATCAATATAAAAAAAAGTATTCGTGTATTTGCGTCATTTTTAAAACTTCTATAAAATGTCATAACTTGCTCCAGCTAGGCTGGATATTTTTTTCATTGGATTTGTTTCACAAAACCAACTATCTTTCTGAAAGATAAAATTATATATTCGGATTTAAAATATTCAAAGTTATCACGGGATTTCATAAGCGCGTGAACAAAAAAAATTTTAATATCATCGAATGTCTTTCCAAAATTGTAAAATTTTTATAGGATACATCTTATTGTATTATGTCTTCATTTTTTCGATCAATTTCGTTGTATAATGAGATATTTTGTATATAAAATATTTTGCACATTACATATAATCTTATATTAGCTTAATCACATATTTATATACGCGCACCGGCAGAAATGGTGTCCCGGTATGCTTATGTTGACGCTCACAGACGTCATACTCACACAAGCGAAGCACGCATGTACAGTAAGCGACAACGATTCTTTCCTAGGCGGGGCAAGGGGAGCGTAGAACTGGCCAATCAGCCGGCAGCCGGCAGCGCGCCAGTTCTACGCTCCCCTTGTCCCGCCTAGGAAAGAATCGTTGTCGCTTATTGTACGTGGGCCGGGTAGCGAAGGAGAAAGTGGGGGTAAAGTAGTAGGGGGGCGTTCCGATGTTGCGTTTTTCGCGCACAGCATAAGAACGAGAGAGAAAGCATTACAAGACGTTATACCGAGTTAAAGGTGTCCAATAGCCGTCTCTCTCATTCGACGCTCGAACGAGAGAGTGCGAGCGAGACAGTTATATATCGCGCAGGACACCGCGCTGTTTCTATACGTGTCTCGTGCGCTCTAGTATCGATATGCATATTTTCTTTTCTTTCTTTAATAAATGCGACTTAACCGCGTGCACTAAAGGTCGGCATTCATTCTATTAAATTAAATAATAATTAAATTATATAAAAAGACAAAATTTAATGAAGAATAAATTCTTGTCTCATTGCGCGCTTCGCGTGTGTGCGTATGACATCGACCGTTCACACATACATACCGGGACACCATTCCTGCCGATGCGTGTACATACATGCAAATATATACCATCGAAATGTTTACGCAGTATTATGTATTGGTAATTCCGTTTCTCACTCATGAAATGAGAAGTTTCAATGATTTTGTTGAATTCTATAGAACGTTTAAATAAGTTCTTCTTGTAATCAAGGGAGTAAACACAAAATAATTACTTAGGGTTTGATTTGTTCCATTGAGATAAATTATGAAGCATGAAAATGTAAAATGTTAAAATTTTAAGTCTTGATTCAAACTATTTATCCCATATTCAATTTCAACAGAATATGTGTATGTGCAAAGTTGAATGAAAGTAATATCATGTATTGGAGTTCAAATTCTTTGAATTATTCTAAGAAAAAGTTTTTCGCGAATACATTTAATAGAATGATTTTCTAAGAGAAAGTTTCTTATGAACACATTATTTGATTCTCTGAATACAACGCTTGGTCGCATCTTATATATTAGTTAACTATGAATTATATGTATAATAAATTACTAATTAGCTAATTATGAATTATATAATAAATTATGATAAATAATTCTCTTTAAAAGATTTATAATAATGTTGGTTATTTACCATAATTCTACATAATTAGATTGTTGATTTTTATTAATCTTTTAGAACTTAATTTAGAACATCATTTCTATTGATTGAATAATATAAAATTACAATATAAAAAAAGAAACAAAGAAATTCACAGTTTTTATTTGACAAATATTTTTAAAAATATTTATAAAAATTTAAAAATATAACAAATAATGAAATAATGTAGTCTTCAAATTCCTATTTTTCGCTTTTCATTCAAAATTAACTACAAACTATATGAACATGACAGAATTTAATCAAGATCTAGTATAAGTGTGCGTGCATGCATATGTATATTCATTGCAATATTATCATATGCGATATTATTATCTTTCTACAATTTAAGGCTTTCCGGTAGTAGACCAGATCTACTAGAACCAATTAGTTTTGGATCTGAAGTAAGATTACTTGCGTTGGAACAAGAGTTGCAAGAGCTTAGAGAACAAATCTCAACAATTGTAAAAAATAATAAACTGTCTAAGTGTACGTACGAAAATATATATATATATATATATATACACTCAGTTCCACAAGAGCGTGTCGATCCTATCTTCTGAAAAAAAGAAAATTGTTCAAAATTAAACTTATGACCTTGAAATATAAGTATTGCACTACAATGCATTTACTTAGTATGTTGTCCAGTCGCCATCATTGTCGATTATAGCCTGGCACCGTTTGGGCATACTTTCGACGAGATTTTCCGCCATTGTCTCAGGTAGAGATTTCCATATTTGTCGGATGTGACGTGCCAGCTGTTTTATATCGAAGACTCGTTTTTCCCTGAGCTTGACCTTCATGGCTCCCCACACATTTTCGATGGGATTAGCGTCAGGCGACTGAGAAGGCCAATTCAGTGCTTGCCCACAACAGACGTTTTTCGACATGTTTTTCGCTCAAAAACGGTTTTAACTTTGTGCACCGCCACATATAATTGGCATCGCGTAATCGTCGTCGAATAGTGTTTAGGCTTACTTCTACACCCTTTTTCGATAAAATTAACTTGGCTTTTCGTAGAGAACATCCAGGATTCTTCGCAAAGATCTTTAAAATTGCTTTATCGTTCTCTTTTGACGTTGAGCGACGCGTGCCACGTTCCGGCAGGTCATCAACATTTTTCATGTCGTTATATCTTTTCACCCACTTTTTAACGAATGATACTGACTTGCCCATGTAGCGGCTGGCCATTGCGAACGACATTTTGGGTCCTTTTGGATGGCTACAGAGGAACACCGCTTCGAAACGGCTAGCGTACGCTGCACTCATTGCCGTTAATGTCACTTTGTACACAGACAACAAACCACACTATTGTTTTAACCTCAAAGCATTGAAGCTAAGTGTTCAGGGAATCGGAAAAACCGAATATGAGACCGATGCGCTATCTAGTGACGAAATTAAAAACGACATGCTCTTGTGGAACTGAGTGATATATATATATATATATATATATATATATATATATATATATTCTGTTATACTCAAAGAATAATCAAAAAGATTTATTAATAAAAAAATTTAGAGATCTATCTCTTATAGATGCATCTGTCACATCTTTACCCAGTGGAGCAGACAAAGGAAAATCTTTGACAATATCACCACCACCTCCACCTCCTCTTCCACCACCTACAACACCACATATCGCGAGAAGAGCTAGTCTGCAAGATCATAAAATTGAGGAGCGCAAAAAAATTCCACTGAATGCACAGAAATCAACAGATAATATACTTAAAGATATCGATAATATAAAATTAAAATCAATTGCAAGGTAATTTATTAAATGCGTGATATCTTATGATTTTTTAATGCAGCATTACTTTACGATATAAAAAGTAAGAAAATATGTAAATTTTCTCGTTGCATTTTACGAAAAACTCGAAATAAATTAATTTTATTGATATATTATAATTTATTAAATATATTTATGTATCTTTCAGTTTAAAAAATCATTTAATTAAATTAAGAAATAGCTCTATAAACATTTGATTGAATGTCATAAAGTCATTAAAAACTTATGATATATATAGATACATAGATACATAGATACATAGATTGAATTGTTTCTTTACTGATAATAAATTTTTAACTAATTTATGTCTATTGAATATGAATTATTTATAGATATGAAGTGTTACATGAGAAATTAATTTTAACACATAATGCTAGGAAAAAATTTATTCGATTTCTAGTTTCTAATGTTAGAACTAAGTACACCTTAGAAGCTAGGAGCTATAATAAATTTTATAGAAAAAAATAAAATGATGTTATATCGATTCACAGATCTCCAGGTGGACATTCTATTCGGATAAAACGTGAAAACAGTCCATGCAATGATTTGCAGGAAATTTTACGCAGACGCTACATCGCGATGCAATCTCCCAACAACAGGAATTCATCAGTTAACTTAACTATAGACAATTTGTTTTGAACACTATATGTGTGTGACAATATTCTGGAGTATTTTCATTGTATGTATATGTTGAAATTTAGAACTTCTACACAAGCAAGCACTCTCTTGTGACACACATACATACACACCGAAGCATATATACAGGATGGTTTAAAAGTTTAGAAACCAATTATTTCCGAAAATAGTGGTCCTATGGGAAAATATTTTAGAAAAAAGTTGTTTAAAACGATCTATTTATTGATCTCATCAATTTAATCTTGGATGACGTCGCCAAAGTCAGGGCAAGGTCATCTTAAATTTTTTAAAACCCCATATTCTTGTAGCTTACTTTGAGAGCTTTCTAAAACGCTATAATTGAGTTATTTTTTATTAAGTATTTTTTTATAAGACGAAATAATTTCGGTAATTATTTACATTAACGACACCTCGCCGATGAGTTTGACCTTTACATATGTTGTAGAGGTGAAATTGCTGGTTGATGAATTTTTCTCTTTATTTTATTTGGCGGTCTCTTATAGTTTTTGAAATATTTAACAAAAAAGATTTAGAGAGAGAGAGAGAGAGAGAGAGAGAGAGAGAGAGTGTGTGTGTGTGTGTGTGTGTGTGTGTGCGCGTGCGTACACATTCTCACACACACACTGATTGTTACAGTCATCGCGTATAGCAATTAGCTGATCGCGGCGAGTGTCCCACGTAATCGCCTATATCGCGCCGTCCCTGCCTGCCTCCTGTATTCGTTCCGTAAGTAGTTAACTATTTTTCTTTATAGTTTAAAAACTAAGCTCCGGGCAAAATTTTGCAAGAGGAAAAATCGTTTTAGAATTCATTCAAGAATTTGATATTTTAAAGACAAACGTTTGTTCAGAATCACCCTGTATATGGTGTCAGAAAATTATGTTTTAATCACACACACTAAACTTTTTCCATTAAGTACCTCAAAAAATATAAGAAACTGACAAATAAAACAAAGAGAAAAATTAATCAGTAACTCATCCCTACAACTATGTAAAGCTAAGCTTATCGGTGAGATGTCCGTTAATGTAAATAATTACCATAATTTCTTAAGACATAATCTGTAAAATATCTCGTATAATATTCATTTTTCGATGATCTTATCTTAATACTTTTATGCACAAAATAATGTGAGAAATCGATTGGTGCAAAGAAAACACATAATGTGTAAAATTAAGAAATGATTTCAAGCCTCATAACTCGGAAAGTACTTAATGAAAACTAACTTAATTATAGTGTTTTGGAAAGCTCTCGAGATGAGCTACAAGAATATGCAAAAGCATATATGGTGTCTCATTTAAAAAGTTGGAGGTGACCTTCACGTGACCTTGACACTCTTCAAGGTCATACTGATATCGCCATGTAATGCGATACCTTGAAACCTTACAACTTTTGTCTGAAATATTTTTGTCTACCGCGCTCAGTTTTTGAGATATTCGGCTGATACAGGTGGTCTGCGACACCCTGTATATATATGTATCCACACACACACACACACACACACACACACACACACACACACACACACACACACACACACATACAGAGTGTCCCAGAGCACTATATACAAGCGCTTGTTAACAGATAGAACGAATTAAAACTGAGTACGAAAGTCTTGGAGCGTTCACCAATCGTAACGCTGAAGTGCCGCCATCATGTTTTGGAGAAGACTCCGCTCACTGCTTCGTCTAGTATCAAGTTACAATGAGATGGCCCTCGTTGCCGCACGCCTTGGCCGATCTTTTTAAATTAATATTTAATTAATTATTGCGAAGATCGCGAAATGATAGGACTTTCCTACTCAGTTTAAGCCGCTCAATCTCCTGATAAGCGCTTGTATATAGTGTTCTGGGACACCATGTATATACAGGGTGTATCCTAAAAAGTGGGAAGTATTGCAATGGTGGATTCAGGACACAAAAATAAGAAAAAAAATTCATATAAACATATATCCGATATGATCTTGTTTTCAAGTTATAGCTTCTTTTATTTTTCAACATAATTAAGATAGTTAAGGTAACAGGAAGTGCTTAAAATGACTACCTCTAACTTGAATACAGGCTTCAACACGTCTCATCATAGATTGTCTGACTTTTTCAAAAATTCCGGCTCGAAAATTATTGCTCGAATTTCCCGGCAACTATCTTCAACACGTTAACCAAGTATCTCGACGTTGGCAATGGATGTTTTGTAAACAATGGATTTTAGATGCCCCCACAAATAATAATCGAGTGGATTCAGGTCTGGAGAGCGAGCTGGCCAGGCAATAGGACCAGCACGGCCTATCCATCTACCAGGAAACCGTTCATCCAAATAACGTCTAGCTTCTCGACTGAAGTAAGTCATATCGGACATATGTTTATATGAACTTTTTCTCTTATTTTTGTGTTCTGAATCCACCATTGCAATACTTCCCACTTTCTAGGATACACCCTGATATATATATATATATATATATATATATATATACAGGATATCCCAGACCACCCGTATACCCCTTTTAAAATGAAAATAAATGGCTTTTATCAAAAATTGCGAACAATTTTTAAGTAAATCGGGTACGCTCTATCAAATGGTGATATTTTCAACTTTTGATTCCGACCGGAAATACGCCATCCGGATACTTTTTATTACAGATTCGAATTGTACGTGAAAAAATAAGAAACTTTTGTGTCAAACGTTTTTTCTAAAAATGCCTCTGTCAATCTTACAGTTTCAGTCTTACAGTTACTTTCAAGGTCAATTTTAAGATTGACAGAGGCATTTTTAGAAAAAACGTTTGATGCAAAAGTTTCTTATTTTTTCACGTACAATTCGAATCTGTAATAAACAGTACCATGTTCCCCTAAAAAATTCAACCGGATGGCGTATTTCCGGTCGGAATCAAAACTTGAAAATATCACCATTTGATAGAGCGTACCCGATTTACTTAAAAATTGTTCGCGATTTATGATAAAAGCCATTTATTTTCATTTTAAAAGGGGTGTACGGGGACACCTTGTATATACATATATATATACATATATATATATATATATATATATATATATTGTTGCGCCCGGGGCGAAGACTTCGAGATATATCGAAGACGCGCACTAAGAGAACGGCTGTCGCGAATCACGTTAAATAAATTAGCACTTTTAAAGATAACAAGGAACTTTAATACGAACACAGAACACACACGAACAACAGATTAATTATACAACGGATTAATAACACAATTATGGCTCGTAAACGCGTTCGGACAACTTGACAGCTCGGCTCAGACTCAACTGACTCTCGTTGTTTATCAACATTCTTCTTGTCAACGGGATCCGGACAACGGCAGGGCAGTAACGACTCGGGCGCGCGCGTAACTATATATATATATATATATATATATATATATATATATATATATATATATACACACACACACACAATATATATAGCTTGTTACGATCAACTAATAATGATAATAATGATTATGTGAGTGAGTGAGTGAGTAGAAAAGAGAAAAAGAGACAAAATGTGTGTGCGCGCGCGTGCGTGTGTGTGTGTGTTTGTGTGTAATAAAAATTGTAGTATCGTTTGCAATGAATACAATGATGTATGATTTAATGTAAATATTTTACATATATTGAATGAATTTTATTAGTTTGAAATATTATGAGTGGTATCTTTTCATTTTCAACCCTGTAATGATCAACTTCTGACTCGTATGTTAGAAATTGATATATGTTATATTATTTGGCCATAATACTCAGTATGCCATAAAGTTCCTGTACGAAAAATATAAATATTATACAAAAATTATTATAAAAAAATTAAGTATATCTCTTCATCCGTTAACAAAGGTTTTATAACTGACCACTATCCCGTGAAAAAATGTTTATAGATAATTATATACAATTACATAAATTTAAATATATTTAAATATATATTATATATAATTATATATATTAAGATCTATTTATACTATCATTTTTATATTATTTTATATTGTTATATCAAGATATTTATAACCCCGTATGCAAAATCGCATTAAGCAAAATATTAGAATTCTTGCTCGAGTATTATACTCGATATAATTTTACATAATTCGATATGAAGTTGCAAATATTTTAATAAAATTACATAAATAATAATATAAATATATCTTATTATTTATTATTATACATAATTTAATATATAATTATATAAATCTATATATAATTATACCGATTTATTATATACTGTGACCGTTTATTTTTTTATGTTGGGCTAATGTTAATTGTGGCCGGTGATATTGGCCCACGGCACACCTTCGGCGCGATCTTTTCTCAAACTGTAAAACTCTAAAATTGCCTGGGCGCCAGGTGCGGGAATCCGCACCGCTCTAATAAAATCTCAATAAATTATATAATTTTCCACGCTCTAAAGAAGATAAAAGAATTTAAAAGCTATCGCGACGGACACTCGGCTAGCCCCGTATCGAAATTGGTAGAGGGGCGGTCCGTTTAATTAATTCACCAGGAAGGATCGAGAATACAAGGTGGCTGCAAATAAAACATAATATTTTAGTAACAAGAATAAATATATTTAACATGTGAATAAATTCCAATGGCGGACAGACTTGCGTAGATGTAAAACGATTTTATAATATTGATTACCAGATTATTAGCCGGCAGCGACGGGCCGGCATTCGAGCGCGATCACCGCGGTATCACGTATCACGCGGCAGAAAGAACGCGTAAAAGAAAAGTCCCGGAATTCCGCGCTAAACGAAACTTGTTAGAGTTTCGGCAGCTACGGATTCCCAAATAATTTTAACAATAAATACCGCGATATCGGCTCCTTTAATAGTATCCGTCTGTTGGAAATGAGAATAATTGACGATAATAATCGATCTACTCGCCGCGCACGCAGTTAACAGAATCGATTAAAGCGGCGAGTCGGATATACTGATCTACTACTTTAACGAAAGAATTGAGCGACTACTAACGTATCTCACATAGACAATTGAATCTAGACATGAAAAAGTATCAATAACAATGAAGTATCAAACGATTTGAGCCTCGGAAATATGCGAGCCGACGCCGCGACGTGGTTGCCGGTTATCGAGTATCGCAATCGCCTTCGTGCGCGAGCTCTTCGTATCGAAAGTTTAACAGGCAAAGATTCTCACAAAATCACAATAAACGCAACAGGAAAGACAATTAATTCGACCGTCGATTATCGGTATATTACGCGTTAACGAAAAGAAGTTAGACAAGACTCGATAACTCAATAAAAGACACATTAAATTCAACGCGCACAATTACTCTCTATAATATAATACACGGAATGCGAGTCGACGCCGCAATTGCTAGCTATCGAATCTCGAGATCGCCTTATGTGTGTGAGCTCAGTTAAAGTAATTTTAACGGACGAAAATTTACAGTAAACAATAATAATCGTACAACAAACACGTAAAGTGACTGTCGGCGCGCAACTGGGAGAGAGGGCACTTAATTTTACGAAAGCTCGAACAAAGTCTTTAGGCCGGCCGTCGTACGGTAAGACGCAAATATCGAGAACGCAAAAAAAACGAAATTTACAATGAAATTTAGTGACGGCAGCTATACGGCCCCGACACTGTTCGAGCTAATTCTACCTTATTACACAAAAAACGGCCAGATGGGGTCGACGCCTGTCTCACCGGTGACTCCTTGCGGTCCTCCGCGCTCTCGGCATCCGAGTTTCCGATCGATCACTCTGGGCCGTCGCTCTCGCCGCCGGTCCGCCGAACAGTGGCGAGCGGAAGGCCCGTCGGAATCACGCCGGCGAATTAATTGGTAATTGGGCCACCTGTGGCGCTTCCGCAACCCTCAGGATCGTCGTGTGGCCCATTTTATCCTGCGGCCTTCAGGGCCGTACCTGTGCCTGTCGCACCCCGTTTTCCTCGGATTTTCTTATAATTTCTCTCGTCGAAGCCCGTCAGGAGGGATATCTTCGGCAGCCACTCGCCGTTGATTATAATGTTCTTCTTGAGATCTCTTCCGGCCGAGGCGGCTCCGACGCGGGGTCCCAGTGTTAATTTATCCGCTGGTTGGCCTTCCCCGCTATTATTCTCCGTACCTGCTGGGCATATTAATGTTCACAGGGCGGCAGCGACAGTCTTAAGTGGACTTTAGATAAGTTGGCACAATCAAATAATACTTATCCTGGCGTGTTCCTTTTAATCGGCGCCTCCACTCGCCCGTTTCCTTGCATGCTGGACTTCTTCCTCAAAGTTGGAGCCACCGGATGAAATCCCGTCCGTGTTTCCCATCGTGCCCGCTCTTAAACCTAATCTTAACGCTAACAAATGAATTTTCACGCAAGGGAGGCGAGTATAACCTCGCCTCCAATAGCCGCTCTCTCCCTAAATTAGGGGAGAACGAGGGCCCAAATTCACTCTCGGTCGGATCTCGCGATCCTTGTGACGGACCGCCAAGTGTCACGTCACAATACATAGTTACATATATTTATACAATTAGATACAATTGAGCCGATAAAGATTTCTAATTCAATTGTATTTAAAAATGAATTGTATCTAATCATTTATACATATACAGGGTAGGGCAAAGGTTCCGGAACGGCTAAATATCTCATTAATTTTTTGAAAAAATGGTAAAGACAGAAAAAATGGTTTAAAAAAATTATTAGCTGATGGTATTTATTTGACCTTGGGATGACCTTGAAAAGCGCGATCAAAGTCACCATAAAAATCTTAAATAGCAATCTCTATTTTTTATTACATATTCTTCCAGCTGAGGTCGAGAGCTTTCCAAAACACTATAAATAAGTTAGTTTTCATTAAGTACTTTTCGAGTTATGAGGCTTGATATCATTTTTTAATTTTACATAAACCATAAAATATCTTGTAAAATATTCATTTTTCGATTACCTCACCTTAATACTTTTATGTACAAAATAATGAGAGGAATCAATTGGTGTAAAGAAAACACATAGTTATTTTTAAGAAAAAATATGTAATTTGCAATTAACAATTACATATTTTTTCTTAAAAATAACTATGTGTTTTCTTTACACCAATTGATTCTTCTCATTATTTTGTACATAAAAGTATTAAGGTGAGGTAATCGAAAAATGAATATTTTACAAGATATTTTATGGTTTATTTAATATTATAAACCTATTTATTATAAACTATGAGTTTTCTTTACACCAATTGATTCCTCTCATTATTTTGTACATAAAAGTATTAAGGTAAGATAATCGAAAAATAAATATTTTACGGTTTATGTAAAATTAAGAAATGATTTCAAGCCTCATAACTCGAAAAGTACTTAATGAAAACTAACTTAATTATAGTGTTTTGGAGAGCTCTCGACCTCAGCTATAAGAGTGTCTAATAAAAAATAGGGATTGCCATTTAAGATTTTTGTGGTGACCTTGACCGCGTTTTTCAAGGTCATCCCAAGGTCAAATAAATCCATCAATTAATAGATTTTTTTAAGCCATTTTTTTCTGTCTATACCATTTTTTCAAAAAAATTATATTTTTTGAGATATTTAGCCGTTCCGGAACGTTTGTTTTACCCTGTAAATAATTTTATATGATCACTAGTTGGTTCGTTTACCGCTACGTGACGCTTCTATCTCGTATTTAAGTTTAATTATAAGAATTATATAAAGCTTGCAAAGGGTGACAAATACGATTAAAAGTATTTTGCTTCAATTTAATTTCTGATACAAGTTCTTCAGTGGAGGAACTTCAAATTTCAGATATTAAATTGATTTTATAAGTCGGACAAATAAATGTCCGGTGAATAAATGAAAATGGTCAGTTCATCATATATTTAAGATGTAATATCCAATATATACAGGGTGTCATGGAGATTTTAGCCCATACGAAGTAAGGAGGTAGATTGGCTCAAATTAAGAAGGAAGGACTTGTACTGCTTTGTCATATTCGCAATAATTAACGAAAAATTAAATAAAGAATATCGGCCAATCTGCGTGAGTAGAAGCGCGCGGCGACGAAAGTCGTCCCACTGTAATCCTATACTAGGCGCGCGGCGAAGCGATGGGCGGATCGCTCTCCGAGACATGATGGTGGCGTGCGATATATCGCAATACCGCGCCGAAAAATGACCCGTCTTTTTAGTGGCGAGAAAATGATGCGCTGTCATTTCCACACCACCTTGCGATAGATAGCATGGTGCGCTTTTTTTATAGTGGTTTCCCTCATAGGCCTATTCTACTCTCAATTTAAATATTTGTGAAAATTGTTCAAAATTTTACTGTACGCTGAATGTATCGTAAATGTAAAAAATTGATGATGACAGTACCTTCACAAAAATTGATCCGTGGTTGAAAATCCCTCGATAAAATGTGTTGCACACGTTGGTAATGATACGGACGTAATCCATTACACGTAAAGCGTGACGTACTGCGTATCGCGAAAAATCAAATTCGTGTGCCACACGACGCACGCTAGTTCCAGGATTTTCATAAAATGCTTCCAGAATCCTTTCTTCATTTCGTACACGAAGACGCACTGCTGGACCGGTTATCCCGATATTATGCACGATATCCAGTTTCACATAATTATTGCACAACTCGTAAAACTGTACGTTCACTTGGCTCTCGTGCACGCCCAGAAAATCATTCCACGTAAATTACGGCCGCGCGATAAGTATTTTCTCCCGCTAGCCCGTATATTCCTGCAGAATATTCACTATTCAATTTTCACTATTAATTTACTACGCGAACATAAGATTTTTACTAAAACCGTCTGAGTTCTCGCAGGCTGTTGCCAGAGTGCATACGCCAGCAGCACGCAACTACAGCTGAGCGGACATGCGAGTGTAAGCGTACGTGTGAGCTCGGCGCCTGCGCATTATGATTACACTCACATGTCCGCTCAACTGTAGTTGCATGCTGCTGGCGTATGCACTCTGGCAACAGCCTGCGAGAGCTGAGACAGTTTTAAAAATCATGTGTTCGCGTAGTAAATTAACAGTGAAAATGAAGTGTACTCTGCAGGAATATACGGATATGATTGTGGCATACGGGCTAGCGGGAGAAAATACTTATCGCGCGGCCGTAATTTACGTGGAATGATTTTCTGGGCGTGCACGAGAGCCAAGTGAACGTACAGTTTTACGAGTTGTGCAATAATTATGTGAAACTGGATATCGTGCATAATATCGGGATAACCGGTCCAGCAGTGCGTCTTCGTGTACGAAATGAAAAAAGGATTCTGGAAGCATTTTATGAAAATCCTGGAACTAGCGCGCGTCATGTGGCACACGAATTTGATTTTTCGCGATACGCAGTACATCACGCTTTACGTGTAATGGATTACGTCCGTATCATTACCAACGTGTGCAACACATTTTATCGAGGGATTTTCAACCACGGATCAATTTTTGTGAAGGTACTGTCATCATCAATTTTTTACATTTACGATACATTCAGCGTACAGTTGAACAATTTTCACAAATATTTAAATTGAGAGTGGAATAGGCCTATGGGGGAAACCACTATAAAAAAAGCGCACCATGCTATCTACCGCAAGGTGGTGTGGAAATGATAACGCATCATTTTCTCGCCACTAAAAGGACGGGTCATTTTTCGGCGCGGTATTGCGATATATCGCACGCCACCATCATGTCTCGGAGAACGATCCGCCCATCGCTTCGCCGCACGTCTAGTATAGGATTACAGTGGGACGACTCTCGTCGCCGTGCGCTTCTACTCACGCAGATTGGCCGATATTCTTTATTTAATTTTTCGTTAATTATTGCGAATATCACAAAGCAGTACAAGTCCTTCCTTCTTAATTTGAGCCAATCTACCTCCTTACTTCGTATGGGCTAAAATCTCCATGACACCCTGTATATAAAATTTTTAATTTTATGTGAAATAGATAAATAATTATATTATTATTTAATTATGTTGGGCTAAATATTCTATATATTTATATATCATAAAGGATGCACAATGTGATCTAATCATATATAATTAAAAATAATTTTATTTATATACAAGGTAGCTGGAAACTCTTCGCACATCCGAAGTGTGAAGGTAGATTGTCTCAAATTAAGAAGGAAGGTCTTCTACTGTTTTGCGACATTTGCAACAATTAACGAAAAATTAATTAAAGAAGATCGGCCAATGCGCGCGACGGCGAAGGCGGTCTGACTGTAACATAATAGCGGCGCGCGGCGAAGCGGTGATTGGAAAGGGAAGGAGCCTTCGCCACGCGACTACACACTCATCGCTCCTCCCCTCCCCAATCACCGCTTCGCCGCGCGCCGCCATTATGTTACAGTCAGACCGCCTTCGCCGCCGCGCGCTTCTAGCCACGCGCATTGGCCGATCTTCTTTAATTAATTTTTCGTTAATTGTTGCAAATATCGCAAAACAGTAGAGGACCTTCCTTCTTAATTTGAGACAATCTACCTTCACACTTCGGATGTGCGAAAAGTTTTCAGCCACCCTGTATATATACAGGGTGAGTCAAAAGTAGTTTTAAAAATTTGTGAGCGTGTTCCTGGATAAAAAGCAAGAACAAATGTTCATATGAACATATGGTCGCAAATGCTTTGTTGTCGAGATAATGGACATAAAAAAAAACAAAAAAAACAAACAACAATAACAAAATTGTAAACGTTCAAATAAAGCATTATTTGATACTGCTGATTTATGTCCATTATCTCGACAACAAAGCATTTGCGACCATATGTTCATATGAACATTTGTTATTCCTTTTTATCCAGGAACACGCTCACAAATTTTTAAAACATACTTTTGACTCACCCTGTATATATATATATATATATATATACACAAAAATATGCCTCTTTCATTTCCATTACAATAACCATAAATGTAATGAATATCGGCGTATTCTTCGTTTGAAAATATTTTACTAACTTTAAAAGAAAATGTAATACCGGATTGACAGAAGATATAAACGATACTAGACTGACCGAAAGTGTAAACGATACTAAACTAACTGAAAATGTAAACAAAATCAGACCGACAGAAAATGTAAACAATACCAGGCTGATAAAAATGTAAACAATAACAGACTAATAGAAAATGTTTCACATATTCATATCAACTCAATGCTTGTATTTTTGTTAGAAAGCATTTGCGGACATATGTTTATTAGACTTTTTTTACTCTAAATGGCATCAGCAATACGCCTTTAAAGTATGGACCTTCAGTCATGGGACACCCTGTATATATATATATGATTAGATCAGGTCAAAATCCATACAAAATTTTATATAATTAGACAAACTTTTTTTCAGTCATGGGACACCCTGTATATATATATATGATTAGATCAGGTCAAAATCCATACAGAATTATATATAATTAGACAAACTTTTTTCCCGGGATGCTCACCATAGAGTTAAGTTTAAACTATTTAATTTTATATCCATTTATTATAGTTTATCTTTCAACTTCAAAAATAAAAAGGAGTGGTCTTGAAACCTGTACATATATACAATGTAACGATGCATCCCGATGCATCGTACCGATTCCCGGCAATGCCATCCGCCGGAAGCTGCCGTCCGGCAGAACACCCGCTGGGCAGAGGCAGGGGCGCGGTGCGCCCACCTTTTTAATCGTGTCATTACGGCCCAGAGCCGTTAAGGGCTCAAAACGGCCGAACACCGCCGATCAGAGCCGAGGTGGCCCGAACCGCCGACCGGCGAAAACCCGCGTTCGGCGCTCAACCCGAACCCCTCCGAACGGGCCCGACCGTACCGTTTCCGAAAAACCGTTCGGAAGGGGTTATACCGCCGCGCGCCGACGCGGGCAATTAGCCGGTATAAAAAGGGCACATCCCGGCGTCTAATGACCAGATTCTTGATCCGTTCTAAGCAGTACGCTTTAGCAGCAATCCAGAAATCCTACCAAGCGCTAATTACAGAGGACGAAAGGTGGAGCCCGCTCCGTCTTAGCCGAATGATCTCGATTCCGAAGTACAAGTGCAAACCGCCTAATCCGCAGCTGGGCCATCACGGAAGGTGGAGCTCAGAGCCGCCCCGAGTCGAGTGTTCTCGACCCAGCTGCAACGCGATTACCATCCTTCGCGACGCGCTCCTAGCTCGCGCATTTTGACACCGAGCGCATAAGCGCATTCGATTACCGCGGCCTCCGCCGCCGCGCGTATCAACCGCACCGAGCGCAGAAGCGCATTCGATTACCGCGGCCTCCGCCGCCGCGCGTATCAACCGCACCGAGCGCAGAAGCGCATTCGATTACCGCGGCCTCCGCCGCCGCGCGTATCAACCGCACCGAGCGCAGAAGCGCATTCGATTACCGCGGCCTCCGCCGCCGCGCGTATCAACCGCACCGAGCGCAGAAGCGCATTCGATTACCGCGGCCTCCGCCGCCGCGCGTATCAACCGCACCGAGCGCAGAAGCGCATTCGATTACCGCGGCCTCCGCCGCCGCGCGTATCAACCGCACCGAGCGCAGAAGCGCATTCGATTACCGCGGCCTCCGCCGCCGCGCGTATCAACCGCACCGAGCGCAGAAGCGCATTCTATTATCGCGGCCTCCGCCGCCGCGTGTATCAATCGCACCGAGCGCATAAGCGCCTCCGTTTATCGCGGCCTTCGCCGCCGTGTATTCCGTTACCGAGCGCATAAGCGCATCCGTTTATCGCGGCCTCCGCTGCCGCGTATTTTGTTACCGAGCGCATAAGCGCATTCATTTATCACGGCATCCGCCGCTGTGATTAAAGCGCACCGATTATAATAGACCGAACGCGGACTTTAAATTGTAGCGTCGGGGAAATAATAATTCTCGTGAAAGCGACCGTCGATTCCGAGAACCCGAGGATTCCAAGAACATCGGGATTCCCTGCGGTAAAAGTGCCGCAAAAACACGCGCTGTCTCGCGCGTTGTAAACATCAAACAGGTGTTCGCGATCAAAGACCAGAATTAAATTCGAAACTGCATTTGTCGCGTTATTAATCGGCCAGCTAAATTATCACACACACACACGCACACACGCGCACACGCGCGCACGCGCACACGCGCATACACACACACTCGCACACACACACACACACACACACACACACACACACTCTCTCTCTCTCTCTCTCTCTCTCGCATACACACACACTCGCACACACACTCGCATACACACACACACACACACACTCGCATACACACACTCGCACACACACTCGCACACACACACACACACTCTCTCTCTCTCTCTCTCTCTCGCATACACACACACTCGCACACACACTCGCATACACACACACACACACTCGCATACACACACACTCGCACACACACTCGCATACACACACACTCGCATACACATACTCTGTACATTACAATAAATACGTTCGTTTAAAACACACCGCGTATTTTCTTTCCAACGAACCTTGCACCGACGATCTATCCGCGCAGCGAAAGAACGTCCGAAAATACGACCGTTACAACATAAATATAAATATATATATACGGGTTGAGCCATTTTAATTAACGCACGCAATTATTTCGGAAACAAAGCATTTTAGAGAAAAATGTTTCAGACAAAAGTTGTATGGTTTCGAGGGGGCCATAAGATGGTACCATTGGTTTGACCTTGAACAGTCATTTGAAGGTCACGTGAAGGTCACTTCAATTTTTTTAAATGGAATACCTTATATATTTTTGCACATTCTTGTAGCTTATTTCGATAGCTTTCCAAAACACTATAATTAAGCACCTTTTCGTTAAGTACTTTTTGAGTTATGAGGCTTGAAATAATTTCTTAATTTTACATAAATCGTAAAATATCTTGTAAAATATTCATTTTTCGATTATCTTACCTTAATACTTTTATGTACACAATAATGAGAGGAATCAATTGGTGTAAAGAAAATACAGTTGTTTTTAAGAAAAAATATGGAATTGTTAATTGCAAATTACATATTTTTTCTTCAAAACAACTATGTGTTTTCTTTACACCAATTGATTCCTCTCATTATTTTGTACGTAAAAGTATTAAGGTAAGATAATCGAAAAATGAATATTTTACAAGATATTTTACGATTTATGTAAAATTAAGAAATTATTTCAAGCCTCATAACTCAAAAAGTACTTAACGAAAAGGTACTTAATTATAGTGTTTTGGAAAGCTATCGAGATAAGCTACAAGAATGTGCAAAAATATATAGGGTATTCCATTTAAAAAAATTGAAGTGACCTTCACATGACCTTCATATGACTGTTCAAGGTCAAACCAATGGTACCATCTTATGGCCCCCTCGAAACCATAAAACTTTTGTCTGAAACATTTTTCTCTAAAATGCTTTGTTTCCGAAATAATTGCGTGCGTTAATTAAAATGGCTCACCCTGTATATATATATTGCGACGTAAATTTTATTATTTTGGGGTCCTCGGAATGTTAGAGGATGAGAGGGAGCGAAAACGTCGGCAAAAACACAAGTAACGAAGAGAGAATACTCGTGCTCGGAGGAACAACCTAACGGTAGAGGAGCAGGGTCTATGGAAAAGGGTGTTATAATAATTTTATACGAGGCTTTACGAAATTAAAGAATTTGACAAACACGACAGAATCGAACGTTCATGAAAGGCCGACACTCAAATAAATTGCGCGGGCTTAGTAGAGAAAAATATAACAAGTTTATTACAAAAAAAGAAAATAAAATAGAAGAAGTAACAAATTAAAGAAAAATAATACTAACAAATTAGAGAATATTTGAAGTAACGAAATATAATAAATAATAATTCGACAGCGGTGAACATAGTCATATGATAATCTATCGAAATTCGCATAACGAGAAAGTCAGGAAGATCGAATATTCATGCGATACCGAAAATCTAAGGGAATGCTATCACATTCCTGATATTTCTTCTAACCCTTTTTATGGTCAGGCTCAGCGAGGTCGAACGACACATCGACAAACGTAACGATAATTCGACAGTCAAATCGTCGTCTTACTTTACGGGACTTTTCCTGCAAATGCACTTTTACTTACTCTAATTTTTAGTCTCGATATTCTAATCGACAGCAATCGGTTCGAAAGAATGCCTAATAATCAAGCGAGAATAATTAATTAATTTGCGAAGACGTGAGAACTCGCTTGCGACGAGCACAGTCAATGCGATCGATAACACAGCCACACAAAAAAAAATTTTTTTGAGGCAGGGGGTTTGACTATGTTTACTGTATGGTTTTGGGGTCGCTGAATCCGAATCCGAGGTCGGTTTAACCCCTGGACGTCAGGGTTTGGCCATAACCTCAAAAAACCTATTAAATTAGAATTTTCAGAACTATTTAATGTATATAACTGTATAACTTGAACAGTTAACGTCTAAAACCTTTAACCCCATAACCACATAACGCCATAACTTTATAACCATGTAATACCAAAACACCATAACTATATAACCTCACTTTTCCGTTACCTCAGATTATATGATCACTTCATTACCAAATAACTCAAATTGTTAACCTTTAAGCATATTAATATATCACCTAATAACCCAGTAACCACATAACCATATAACCCCATAACCACATAGCCCCAAAACCTTATTCCTCATAACCCTATAACAATATAAAATAGAAATTTCGGCCTCGGGGTGTGACTATAATTACTGTGTTTTTTGGGTCGCTGATTCTGAAACCGAGGTCGGTTTTACCCCAGCAAGTTAAGATTTGGCCATAACCTCTAAAAACACTTTAAAATCAACTAACTTAAATCCGATAATCTCAAGCGATTTTAAACCTTAATGTCGGTAATAAGACTAAAATGCTACAAATCTGTTATTTGCTTTTTATTTATATATTTATTTATTTATTTATTTATTTACTTATTTATTTATTTATTTATTTATTTATTTATCCGTTCAACTGTAAACAGCCCTTTTAAGGGCTAAATGATGTATAAAATCCGATCGTGCAATCTCCTCGCGGTATACATCGGGTAACGCTAATGCCGACGGTCTCATCTACGTTTACGAGCAAAAAATTTATTTTAGTAAAGAGAATAAAGATGAAGGGTTATGGAGTTATAAATTCAGTTGGCGAGTTGATGAGTTACCAAGTTCTTAGGTTTTCAATCGTTTTGGATAATCGGGATTAGACATTTTAATAAATTTTAAAGTGTTTTTTGAGGTTATGGCCAAACCCTGACGTCCAGGGGTTAAACCGACCTCGGATTCGGATTCAGCGACCCCAAAAACATACAGTAAACATAGTCAAACCCCCTGCCTCAAAAAAATTTTTTTTTGTGTGGCTGTGTAATTTATAGCCGTCGGACGCCACTTATACCGCTCTCACTTTACTTTTCGGCGTAACGCTCTTCCGTACGCGAATCTCTCGAATTTCGGCAGTCTCGTAATTTGCCGTAATCTATTACGCACCGCGACACACTCACACACTCGACAAATATCACGAAATAAGCACGAATCATACAATGTAACAAACGCGACAAAAACGAAAAAATACTCAACTCGCAGATTCACGAAACGCGTAATCTCACACACACACGAAAAGCGAAACGCGCACACACACACACACACACACACGCCAATTATAACACGAAGATCGCACGAAGATTGATTGCGGGGATGTTTTACGCGGTTTCGACAACTCTTTACGACAGCGAACACATCCCTCGCGCACGTGGTCGATATACGAGAGCCGGTTACTACGCGTTTGGCGACACCCCGAATCCCAGAGAGACGAACAGTCTCCTATCGATTTATATCGACGTTACGATCGTTCTCGATGCCTCGGTCGCTTGTCTCTGGTCGCTCGAAACTCATCAAAATCGAATTCTCAGGGCAAGGCCCTCGCGAAAACGAAACACGAAAATGGCGACGGCGACAGAACGGCCGAGTAACGGATGGGATCGCGTACGTGGTTCACAAAATAAAGATAGGCAACCTCACCGATACTCGCTCCTGCTTGCAGGGGATGGCCTCGGCTCCGTTCCCTCTGCTAGTCTTCCGCGACAACGACACGACGAGCACGACAACGAAAGATAATAACTGTACTGCACGAGTGCCAGAGTCTGCCTGGATCTCACAATCCAGGGTCGATAACGGCGTCAATTCTGCGCGCAGGGGTGCGCGGATGCGTGGCCAATCGCGCCACTACACGATTTCGCGGCGCCCTGCGACAATGCCAACGTATCGGGGATCGTAACGGCCCTAATAATTTTAAATCTTGCCAAATTCTTGGCGCTCCTTTCTCGACGGCCTTGTCCGGCCGACCTTCTGCCTACATCTCCAGAGGATAGCTACGACCCAGGCCTCACAATCCGGGGCCTAGAAAGCTGCTTTTGGCGTGTTCGTCCTCCTCTTTCTGGGGTATGTACCACTCGATATTTAAGACTGCCCTGTTATCCTCAGGCGTTATTTTCGGCGTGTGAAACCGCTGCTGGTGTCGCAGCGCCGTTTCGGCTGTTGGAAAATATTCCTCCTTATTCTCTTTTCGGTCCAGAAAAGTCACTCGAGGTGCCCAATGTACAGTATTGTTACAATAAAAAAAAAATTAGAAACGCGAAATAATAATAATCGCTTCTCCGGAGGTTTTGATACGGCTCTCGCAATCCTATCTGGTGCGGCTGCTCGGCTCGTGCCCCGTTAAGATTTTCAGGATGGACGCGCGTCAGAACGGCAACGTCACTATATACAGGGCCATTTTAATTCGTCCACAGGAATATCTTCTCAGGTAGGGGCGATAGCGGAAAATGCCTCAGACAAAAATTGTATGGCTTAAAGAGGGACATAAGATTGTGTCATTGGTTTGACCTTGAAAAGTTGTTTGAAAGTCACGTGAAGGTTACCTTCAATTTTTTAAATGGAACCCAGCGAGAAATGACTCATCAAATCGACATCTAATTGACGTCGAAATCATCGACATTACATCGTATCGAAATTATGCTCGAAATTTGACTTATTTCGAAGTCTGTATTCTAAGGCATTTTTTTAAAGGAAAATATTATTTATAAGACATATATATTTACAGATTCTTAAACAAGGCAAATTAATGTATTTTTTGCTAAGACATCGATATCACATCATTTAGATATTCAATTCGATGCTATTTTGAGATTCCCTTTCCACATATAAAAATCCCTGCCATTATAAAATGCAATATGAATTAAAAATTATAAATTAAGGCAGGAGAAAAAGGCATTTACGAGCAAACACGAGTTATTAGGTGTGTTAATACAATTTAATATAATTCAAAAAAAAAAAAAAAAATTTGTGCGTTTCGGTTCTTCCTTTGAACCATCTTCAACAATTAAAAATTATATTGCATCGGCATGAATAATGTAAAGATAATTTTATGATTTGATAGCAATATAATTACGTTGCAACTTAATTAACTTTTTTTAGTCTGTAATAATTTATATTAATTCTGTATATTTAACTAATAAAAAAGTTAATATTATAATAGCCAAATCTCTAAGTGATAAAAAATTTATTATAATAGCAAAATTTTCCTGTTTGTAATTTGTTAATTTTTTCAAAAATTATAATATAATAATATTACAACAATTAAGATAAACCGAACTAAATATTAATACAAATTTATACAAATATTTACATCTATTATAGTATAAATTTAATTATAAATAATATAAATATAATTATAAATAAATTTAATTTAATTATAATATAAATTTAATTATAAAAAAATATTAAAAATAAAAAAAATTGTATACATGATCGATTTACAAACAACTTTAGTTATTCATTATAGGATTTAATATATACAACTTTCGTTATTCGTCGGAGAGATGCTAGAAATATTTCGAAGCATCTCTAGCGTCTTCTTGACCGCAGTCATATATACGAGTCGCATATTGGTCACGCGTCACGCATGCACAAAAACGGCCCAATAACCGAACAGTTCGTTTTGCAATCTTATATCAGCATCCTGTGCAGGCAAAAACAGGTTTTGAAGACGTTTATATCAGTGATTAATTACGTATATCAGTGATTTATTAGTACAGACATCTGTGGTGTGTGGATATATTGAACAATTAATAAATAAAAATCGATTGAATGCCATGGATGAACCAGCGGTAAGTATATATTTTAATTAGGCTATAGATTGTGTGTGTTTTATCTTTCCATTGTGAGATTGATAAACATCCTAGTAAACACAGTTATGTAACTCTTATGTTAATCTTACGTTTTCAAAGTTAACAAGTAATGTTGCTGGAATGTTACAGGTAACGTTTATGTTAATTGTTATTTCACACTCATGGATGTAACATGTAATGTTACGATGTAATATAAATGTAACATAAGAATGTGACATAATTATAACATAACAATGCAAACCAACTGTAATATAGCAAAAAATACAGTATCATTATTACATAACAATATATCATAATATTAATATAGTGCAGGAGTTAATTATAATAATACAAAATTAAATTTTATAATAAAATTGTTTTATTACAATCATTTTATTACAATCGTTTATTATTACTATAATTTCCACACTTTTACTTTGTACTTCACTTTTATAACATAAAAAACAAAATATATATCTATATAATATAACGGATCAATTAAAATAAATATATAATATAAAATAAAATTTCTATATAATATAATTAATATAACATTAAGTAAGTAATATATTACTATTACCTAATATAAATAAACTATACGTTATAAAGTTGAATATAACTATAAGAACAAAAATTTTGATTACAAAGTGAATGTAGATGAAATGAAAAAATTGAGTAAATTGTTATTTTATAATACAACTAAACAAACATTTATCAGAACAAATAAACAAACATATGTATCAGAATGTGATATACTTAATACATATTAATACAGGATATATCAAAAAGTAAAGCAGAAAGCTCTTAAAAAAGTTAGTAGACTTTATTTTTCAAAAGAAGATCTTCAAAAGAATCTTAGTATTAAAATATGAAATATTTTATTTTAACTTACATATTCAATGAGATTTTTCTCTTCATTTAAGAATGTCTCGAAGTTATTAATTTCTTCAACTGATGTCAATGGTAGCAATTTTCTTATATTTTCTGTGGGACCACAAATTTTCACAATAGGTGTAATGCGATCCACTCGTTGTTGCATGTCATTAAAATCAAGTTGAATGACAGCAGATATTTTCATTAAATTGTCCAATTTTTCTGTGTTACATAAAATTATATTCTTTCTCAATAGTATGAAATTATCAAATAAAATTAATTTTTTAGTTTTGATTACTAACCTTCCAGTCTTTTCAAGATACTAAAGTTATATTCGGGTTTCGTTCTCGCGATTATACAAGTAGTAGTACCGTCTTCCGTACACCGTGGCGCCACAATCTTTAGTGATTTCTTTTTCTCTTCCCTAACCCATGCCGGCCATGCTTCATAACGTTTTTTGTGCTCGAAGGAGTCACAGCTTAGAGTGATTATAGAAGAATTTAAGAAAGCAGAAAAGGATATATATATTATTAAATATGTTGAAGAGGAGAGTCAGACACAAGCGAGGAGGTTAGGGCGACAAAAGATGAGACAACGGAAGTCGCGAGAAGCCTCAGCAATGAAACTAGAGAGAGGTTATGTTTAAAAACAGAACCAACTCAATCGGACGACATTACGCTGCACCCTGTGCTGGTTGCAGAATGGATGAACTGGATGCGTAAAGGATTATACGAAGGAGACGAAGAGGATCACAAGAAGCGAGAGGAAGAAGAGAGAAAATTGCGCGAAGAAGTCATGAAAAAATTCCATAGGAAGGGAATTTTGCACGTAGAAGCCCCTAAGTTAAATCCTGAAATTCTAGCTTACATGTCAGGAGTAGCTAAGAACAGAGACAAGCATTTTGTATCCTCTCAAAACGCATTAGGCTCGGCAATGGTAGCTATTGCAAAAGGTATCTCCCTAATTTTGGATCTTGAGGAAGGAGACATCTCAAGTACCCTTTTACAAAATTTGGGTAATGCGGGCAAACTCTTAGCTGGTTTGCATTACCAAACATCAATAATGAGAGGAGCATTTATTCTACCCGGAATCGAAGAAAAATATAGAGAGCTACTAAAAAAGTCGGACATAACGGAAGAACTATTCGGCAAGGAATTGTTCAAACGGCTCAAACACACAAAATCTCTGGGGAAAGTAGTAGAAGATCTCACTCCTCACCAGCAAGTAAAAAAGCCCCTGAAGACGTCTAACTGGAGAAACAGGAAAAGCCTGCCGAAATTCAAGGGCCACTCTCAGCAGGCGTGGAAAGGGGGCCCTCAAAGATCTCTGCGATTCAAAGACCGCCAGAGGAATTCACAGTGGAACAGGAGAACATCCACAAAGTCATCGAAAGCAGACCATCACAAACATTAGAGGTGAGAAGAATGGCAGGTCGATTAAAATATTTCGTTAAAGAATGGAAATCGATTACTAGCAATAACTTCGTTCTTAATTCTATCAAAGGATACAAGATTCAGTTTACGTCTCAGCCATTTCAGTCGCAGGTTCCGACGGCGCCATTGCTACGGGGGGCTCAGTCGCTAGATGAGGTTAGAAAGTCGATAAATAAGTTGTTGGAATTAGGAGCCATTAGACCCTGTGTCGCAGAGAGTCCACAATTCGTTTCATCGTATTTTTTGATCCCCAAGGCAGATGGATCATTCAGATTTGTGTTGAATCTAAAAAAGCTTAATAGATTTATACAAACAAAGCACTTTAAATTAGAAGATGGTCGCACAGCAGCAAAATTAATCTTCAAAAATGACTTTCTAGCAAAATTAGATTTAGAAAACGCGTATTTTTTGATACCGATAGATGAAAGCTCGTCGAAGTATCTAAGGTTTATTTTCCAGGGTCAGCACTTCGAATTTTTATGCCTCCCCTTCGGTCTAAACGTAGCTCCATATATATTCACAAAAATCTTGAAGCCAATGGTGAACTATCTGCGAAAAAAGGGCCTTTCTTCGGTTATATATCTAGATGATATGCTCCTCGTTTCATCATCCAGAAAGGAATGCGCTACTAATGTAAAGGTGTCGATTGAATTGTTAGAAAGATTAGGATTCATTATTAATAACAACAGAAGTAGTTTGGAGCCAAAACAAAGGACAGAGTTCTTAGGAATAATGTATGACACTAGAAAAATGTTGTTAGAATTACCAAAGGAAAAAAGGCGAAGGTTACTCAGTCTTTTAGAGGAATTTAGCCCAGGGAAAGTAATTTCCCTTAGACAATGGTCAAGTTTTGTCGGCTCAATCAACGCAGCCTGTCCAGCAGTAAAATATGGCCGATTATACACGAAAAGATTTGAACGGGTTAGGTATCTACAATTATTGAATAATAATGATAACTACGATGCAAGAATTCGTATTCCGGAGAGTCTCAGGTCAGTTTTTGATTAGTGGAAGGAGAATATTCTTAAAACTTCGAATCCTATTAGGCAAGGCAATTATGAACACGAGATTTTCTCTGACGCGTCCACCACGGGATGGGGCGCGTTCTGTGAAGGAAAGAGAGCTCGAGGTTTTTGGACAGAAAAAGAACAAAAATTTCATATTAACCGATTAGAACTAAAAGCAGCTTTATTCGCGATAAAAAGCTTTGCGAAGAATATTTCTAGTTGTGAAATCTTGCTGCGTATGGATAACACCACAGCGATATCATACGTCAATAAAATGGGAGGAGTGCAGCATCCTAATCTACATAGAATTGCAGAGGAAATTTGGCAGTGGTGTGAGGCGAGATATCTGGTTAGTGGCTTCGTATATAAAATCCGAGGACAACGTGGAAGCGGACCAAGAATCGCGAATAAGAAATATAGATACAGAATGGGAGTTAGCAGACTACGCGTTTCGCAAGGCTGTAGGAGCGTTTGGAGATCCAGAGATCGATTTGTTTGCCACGAGATGTAATGCAAAATGCGAAAAATATTTCTCTTGGGAAAATGATCCAGAAGCGTTGGCAGTGGACGCTTTCACCAAAGATTGGCATTCAGTAGGGTTATTTTGGGCATTTCCGCCATTCGCTCTTATTTTAAGGGTCTTAAAAAAGATAGTAGTAGATAGGGCCACAGGTATAGTTGTAGTTCCCCACTGGACTAGCCAGCCTTGGTTTCCATTATTTACGAAGCTGTTGATGAAAAAACCTTTAATTTTTAAGCCCTCGCCTACATTACTTGTTTCACCTTGTAGATCCATTCGCCACCCGCTAGCAGGAAAGCTGTCCCTGATGGTAGGCATATTATCAGGGAGTCTTTCAGAAGGGGGGTTGCCAGAACCATCTCTCGATATCTTTGAAGCCTCGATAACGGAGTTGACGCATAAACAATATGCAGGTCCGTTACGTCAATGGTGGATTTTCTGCTTAGATCAGGGGCTAGATCCTTATCAGCCGGAAGGAGGAGAGGTCATTAAATTTCTGACAAAAAAATTCGAAGAAGGAGCAGCCTATGGATCCTTGAACTCCATAAGATCGGCAATTTCCCTGATTAGCGGGGGCAGTATTGGTCAGGATAAAAATATCTCCAGATTTTTTAAAGGAGTATTCATGCTTAGACCAGCAAAACCCAAATACGATAGGACTTGGGATGTTAGCATAGCCTTTCAGAAGATCGAAAAATGGTTTCCACTAGAGGAGTTGACCTTCGACTGCTTGACGGAGCGACTGGCGCTGTTGCTCGCATTGGGCACTGCGCATCGAACGCAAACATTAGCCTTGATCAAGCTGTCTAATATGAAGCGGAGTAGAGAGGGATACGAAATAGAAATATCGGATAGGATTAAAACTTCTCAGCCGGGAGCATATCAACCGTTATTAGTTCTGCCGTTTTTCTTAGAAAATCCCAAGTTATGCATTGCGTCAACAGTTGACGCGTATATCCAAAAGACATCACAAGTGACAGGAGAAATAGACAATCTGTTTCTGACAACCAGAAAGCCATTGAGGGCATCGGCGGCGACAATAGGTAGATGGATTAAGGTGGCTATGTCTCGTTGTGGCATAAGTGAAAGATTCACGGCTCACTCTACAAGACATGCAGCAACATCAGCAGCGCTAAAGAAGGGGATAGATTTAGAGACCATTAGAAAAACGGCTAGTTGGTCAAAAAACTCGCAAGTGTTTGCAAAACACTATAATAGAGTTATTATTTCGACCAAAAAATCTTTTGTAGAAACACTTATGCAGAGTTAAAAGCGCAATATATAGAGATATATATAGGTATATACATTTAAAAAAAAAATGTAAAGAAAATTTCTTAATTTTTTTTAGTTGCTAGCCAAAGGAAAAGTTAAGTTTGTTATAATTATAAAATTATTATAATTTATGCGGGAGCTAGCTTTGTATTACAAAGTATATAACAAGTGAATAAAAATTATTTTCTCTAAACCTCTACTTGTATAATCGCGAGAACGAGACCCGAATATAATTGACAGATCAAACGATCTCATAGAGAGATGTTCGATCGTAATTATATGAAAGGTCTCGTTCGAGCGATCACTCCCACCCAATAGATTCGTCAATTCCCAACCCGTGTTAATAATTTTTATTAAATATGCTAGGGCTCGCAGAGCTCTAAACTATATGAAGCATGGCCGGCATGGGTTAGGGAAGAGAAAAAGAAATCACTCTAAAGATTGTGGCGCCACGGTGTACGGAAGACGGTACTACTACTTGTATAATCGCTCGAATGAGACCTTTCATATAATTACGATCGAACATCTCTCTATGAGATCGTTTGATCTGTCAAATATCCCTTTCATTATTATTTTCATTATACCGTAATATGAATGAAGTCGTTGATTCTTTTTCTTTATTTGATGCTTCGAAATCATTTGAATAAGATGATCTTATTGATTATATTTTCACTTTTAGAATTATTGTAGTACTGCACAGGAAACGATGGAATAGATGGCAATGTGTCTTTTTATTTTTTACGCAATTTGAAGTAGCAATTTCTTCATTACTTTCGTCGTCAGATGTATCTTTAGAAGGAGATGTATTCAAATATTTTTTTGCAGGTATATGTTTTCGAAATCCTTTTCCTAATTCTGCTTCATCTGTGCTACTATACTGAGAATCTTCGGCAAATTTTCGAGCTTTTTCTATAGTATTTACAAAAAATAATAAAGCGAAAGTCAAATATATTAAATGTATACATATCAATCATACATATATATTTACGCTTCATTGAATATACTTACCACAGTATTTCTCTACTGTGACATTCAATAGAGACCAGGTAGACTCATTTGGTTTAACATGATTTGCCATTAATGATGATAAATTTTTCATGTGAGCAGGCGGCCACCAGCAATAATTTTTACCTCTCTTTTCAATTAACCAATTATCAGGTACTTCAGATACTTCATTGCCATCCTCAAATATCACCACAGCAAAAGACATTTTTGTAAAAACACAATAAAACTTCAAAAAAGAAAAAAGAAACATGAACAATAACTTCATAAAAATATCAAAATTATGCAAATAGTTATTGTAAAGAATTTATGATGTGATATGTGTAATAAATTATTAAATTGAATTTCAGATCTTGTGTCATCGTATTTCAACTTTTAACATTTCTGTAAATAACATTAAAATAACGTCAAAGTTATAATTTTGCACTCAATAATATAACTGTGGTAACATATATTACGATTACATTGATCAATGGAAAATTATATCAATAATGTTATGTTATTGTTGATATTTGCAATAAATAAAAAAATATTTATAATATGTGCAACAATTAGGTTAGATTAAAATTAAAATTATATAATTAAACTTATTGTTATATAGGCAAGTGATAGATAAAACATATCATACACGATAACCTCTCCTATACGTATATGATTGAATGATAAACATAAATATAATTTAATAAAAATGTTACGTCCGGTGGACTCCACGATTCTTTTCTTTCCTCGAAACGATTTCGTGGAAGAAAGAAATCAAGGATCGACTTGCATTCGAAATGCAAAGCGATTCTTCTTAAAAATAAAGATAGCGCTTAGAAGAACGCAACCTAACCCGCGGGTATCGCCATTAAACTTTAACAAATCTAATACTGAGAATGGCCAGTCGAGATAGCGTTAACGAAACTCTAAATAAATTCGTGAATTATGAGATGAAAAATTGTTATGAGAAACTAACTGTCCCGTATCTATTGGTACGGCTTTATGTTCGAAGCCTCTCTATCTAAAGAAATTTTAAAATAAAGATCTGGTTCTCGGGAAGATTGTCAAAATCTAAACACACAGCAATATTCTTGAAATTGATAGTGCACGTGCGCTCGTTCGACAGGCCACCCTCGAGCGTTCTCCGAATCGCCAAATCGTCAAGCGATAAGATAATCAGCTCACTCCCACTCTCTACTGGATGGAGCTAAGTCTCGAGCCAAAGGGTTTAACCAATTAAAATCTTAAGAGACCCCTCTCCTTTTGTAAGATCAAGCTCCTTGACCTTAGGTAGGGAGTAATAGAAATTATTTAATTCGTTTAAAAAGATTCCCCACCATCCAGAAGGGAGGAGGAGTAAAAACCTTAAAACTCGCGAGCCGAAGGCGCGGACTCACTTCAGTTCACAGTTCATAGTACACAGTTCATTCTTTAAAAAATATCAGGTCTTCCGTGCAAGTTCAGTGTCTTTACTCACAGTCTTACTAGAAAGATTCTCTCGCCGGTTATACCTTTCTCCAGTTAACATTCAATAAAAAGAAAGAATATATATACAGGGTGATCCTGAAAAACGATATGTCTGTTAAATGACGTATTCCTGGCACCATTCTAAGACAATTTTTCCTTTACCAAAATTTGATTTGAAGCGTAGTTTTTGAATTATAAGCAAAAATAGTTAGTAAATCACGCGTCGAGTACAGAAGGCAGGCAGGAGCGGCGCGGCGTGCCGCGAGCGCGGGCGCAGCTGACCGCCCGACGGGTGATTACCACCGCATGAGTCGCTAACTATTTTATCTTATAACATAAAATTATGCTTTAAATAAAATTTTGGTAAAGAAGAAAATGTCTTAGAATTACGTCAGAAATACGTGTTCCTTAAAATAACGTTATTTTAATAATGAAAAGTTGTTCCGGATCGCCGGCCGTCCGACGTTGCAATCAGCTGATTGCTACACGCGATGTATGTATGGCGGAGTGTGTGCGTAAGAGAGAGAGAGAGAGAGAGAGAGAGAGGGAGGGTAGGAGGGACAGACATTCATACACACGCACGCACTTTTTTTCTCGCTCTCTTTCTCTCTTTTACGCAACACTCATACACTCTCTCATTCAGTCTCTCACTCACACTCTCTCGGTCACTCACTCACTCACTCACCTGCTTACTCACTTGCTCACTCACCTTGTAGCAGCGTAGCGAATCTTCATGCTATGTATTGTTGTTATCTGCTGCACGGTTATGATTGCTAGAGATGCGCCACACATCGAAATTTTTTCGATTATTAGTCTCACACTCGATTGACACAATACAGATTACACGATAACGAGTTTACTGTTTATTCACTTACTATTGATTTATCGATACCAAAAATTACTTTCAAAGAAACGCGAATGCAAACAGCACATGACTCGACGCGAAGCGATGGACCGCGGAGACTGCGCGACCACAAGAGTTATGTTGCCAGAAACGCGACACGCGACATCTAACAAACGACTTGCGCGTGGCGCGTGATTGACGCGAGATAAGACGAACAATCGGCTAAAACCTTCGCATTGCGAATGCGGTAGAAAACATGAAACGTATAATGACATACTTAAAAAATTAATTATTTATTATAAATAATAACTATTTCTAATTATAATAAATAATTATTATTTTAAAAAGCATGTGTTGTACGTCATTACGTTTTCGAAATTATTGCATTCACGATGCGAAGATTTAACCCAGACAGCACACATGTCCAAAAGACATCTAAAAGACGACTTAAAGACGTCTTAAAGTCCTCTAGACGTCTTTAAGACATCTTTTGGCCTTTTTGTGCTGTCTGGGAAGTCAATCGCAAGAATAATGTAATTAAAATTACATTTGGAAAAATTTATTTTTATTCTGCTCACAATGAAATGTTCCAACGTGAAAATGTATTGGTCGCTCTGAAAAGAGCGGATTGACTAAAAAAATTTTAAAGCAGATGCTTCTTGCGATTGACTTAAATCTTCGCATCGTGAATGCAATAATTTCGAAAACGTAATAACGTACAACACATGCTTTTTAAAATAATAATTATTTATTATAATTAGAAATAGTTATTATTTATAATAAATAATTAATTTTTTAAGTATGTCATTATACGTTTCATGTTTTCTACCGCATTCGCAATGCGAAGGTTTTAGCCGATTGTTCGTCTTATCTCGCGTCAATCACGCGCCACGCGCAAGTCGTTTGTTAGATGTCGCGTGTCGCGTTTCTGGCAACATAACACTTGTGGTCGCGCAGTCTCCGCGGTCCGTCGCTTCGCGTCGAGTCATGTGCTGTTTGCATTCGCGTTTCTTTGAAAGTAATTTTTGGTATCGATAAATCAATAGTAAGTGAATAAACAGTAAACTCGTTATCGTGTAATCTGTATTGTGTCAATCGAGTGTGAGACTAATAATCGAAAAAATTTCGATGTGTGGCGCATCTCTAGCAATCATAACCGTGCAGCAGATAACAACAATACATAGCATGAAGATTCGCTACGCTGCTACAAGGTGAGTGAGCAAGTGAGTAAGCAGGTGAGTGAGTGAGTGAGTGACCGAGAGAGTGTGAGTGAGAGACTGAATGAGAGAGTGTATGAGTGTTGCGTAAAAGAGAGAAAGAGAGCGAGAAAAAAAGTGCGTGCGTGTGTATGAATGTCTGTCCCTCCTACCCTCCCCTCTCTCTCTCTCTCTTTCTCTCTCTTATGCACACACTCCGCCATACATACATCGCGTGTAGCAATCAGCTGATTGCAACGTCGGACGGCCGGCGATCCGGAACAACTTTTCATTATTAAAATAACGTTATTTTAAGGAACACGTATTTCTGACGTAATTCTAAGACATTTTCTTCTTTACCAAAATTTTATTTAAAGCATAATTTTATGTTATAAGATAAAATAGTTAGCGACTCATGCGGTGGTAATCACCCGTCGGGCGGTCAGCTGCGCCCGCGCTCGCGGCACGCCGCGCCGCTCCTGCCTGCCTTCTGTACTCGACGCGTGATTTACTAACTATTTTTGCTTATAATTCAAAAACTACGCTTCAAATCAAATTTTGGTAAAGGAAAAATTGTCTTAGAATGGTGTCAGGAATACGTCATTTAACAGACATATCGTTTTTCAGGATCACCCTGTATATATTCTAAAAGTGCGACCTCTAAACGAACTCTTCACGTGCGTTTAAAACTTACAATAAGTAAAGTGAAGTGAGTGAGCCACACGGCGGATCAACTGAACATTCATCTTCAACCAGGGCGCATCTTCAACCACCCACCTGCGCTTCCAGCTCCGGTCGGACTAAATTTTTCCAACACTTCAACGCTCGCTATAATTAGTAAGTCTAATTTTATTGTCTTCCCCCTCTCGCTTTCACTTGTAATTGATTGTCATTGGGAAAGATCCTAGACCGATAGGTAAACGAAAGAAATATTCGACATCCAGCTTTGAGGAATAGTTTTAAAAAAATTCAATAATCACTTTTATTTTCCCTTGTCCCACTCCCCTTTCTAATCCACCCATCATTATCCCTCGTTCGCCGGGAATCTCCGCAAGGCGATTCGCGAACAATCCTTCGTTCGCCGGGAATCTCCGCAAGGCGATTCGCGAACAATTCCTCGTTCGCCGGGAATCTCCGCAAGGCGATTCGCGAACAATTCCTCGTTCGTTGGGAATCTCCGCAAGGCGATTCGCGAACAATCCCTCGTTCGCCGGGAATCTCCGCAAGGCGATTCGCGAACAATTCCTCGTTCGCCGGGAATCTTCGCAAGGCGATTCGCGAACAATCCCTCGTTCGCCGGGAATCTCCGCAAGGCGATTCGCGAACAATTCCTCGTTCGTTGGGAATCTCCGCAAGGCGATTCGCGAACAAATCCTAATCCGAATTTCTCCTAAATTTCAAACCTTTATTTGAAACCATTTTTGAGTCACGTTAATTCATTTCATTTCCCTTCTATTTATTACTTAACTATCTTTTTATTTGTATGACCAATTTAAACTTAAGAGTAAAATCTTTCGGAACGAATTATTATTTTGCCTAAGTCTTATCCATCTTTTCCCAATGACAACAGTGATATATTTTATAATAGCTAGTCTAACATCAAATCAGTAAGATATTCAGCGTCAAAATTATTATTAGTGCCTCCCACCGGTAAACGGCGGGCAGCGTTGCGGTGGCGGAATCGGCTGAACAGACGGAGACAGGCTCAATCTTTACTTAAACCTATTAATGGCGATACCTTAGATAATATTGACGCGCCCGTTAGCAGTAATAAACTCGACACTAACACACACACACACACCTAACCCCTCTTCCTCACCCCTTATTCCGAATTATTCTCCAATCTCGTCCCCAGGGCATTCCTCGACCTTCCCCGGTACACCTGTTCCGGGCCCCGCGCCGTCATCTGGTTCACCCCCCAGATCTCCTACCCCGACCCCTCCAGAATTTTCTCCTTCCCCAGCTACTTCATCTACCCTTGTATTCGAACCCTCTCCTTTGCCTTCTCCCGAACCCCCTCGTTCCCCCTCACCTCCTGTCCGGGAGCGTACCCCTCCCATACCTGTCATCACCCTCGACTCAGACCCTCCTTCCCCTTCCACCTCCTCGGAGTTTTCCGAATTCAGCGAGGCTCTGGGAGATTTCGCGAGAGATCTTCCCGACCTTGAACAAGATTCCCCCGATTTTGATTTCCCTCCCGATTTCCCGTCGGAACATCCGGACACCCCTAAAACTCCTGAACCTCTACCTCCTCACCCTCTAAGTTATTTCCTATCACAGTTTCCCCTCATCGATTCCCCCATTCCCGAAGGATCTTTCCGTGTGGGCCCCGGTCCTGTTGACCACGAGGAGTTCCTTCATTACCTTACCACTGCCCCTCCCGATGCTATAATTGCTTGGCATCTCCTTGGCTCCCACCTTCCATTAGGAGTTCCTATACAAGCCCTGTGGAAGAAATTCCCTCCGTCCACTATCCAATTTGAAAATCCTTGACCTTTTGTGTTCCCCCTCCCCTTTTTTTCTTCCCCACCTATAATATGCCTGTTTAGATAGCAAATTTTAAATTAAAGGAAACAAAATTGTAATAATCTCCAGCCAGGATTAATTACTTAAGATTAGATTTACCCCTTTTATTCCTGGCTGACGTCTTCTGAACCAATGTAACACCCGCGGAAATTCCCTCACACATACAACACACATAAAATTTTTAACTATATTTTGTATTTTTGGAAAAGATCTTTATGTAAACATATTTCATATAACTCAAACGACTAATTATTGAATAAATGATAATTTATAATAAAATCTTCATTTAATTTTGCTACCCGTTTCTCATTCCTTGAAGTCCGAAATCGCACAGGATCCCGTCCCGAGTAAAAGAGATTCGATTCTCTTACCGAAAAGGGACCGACGAGCGTAACGGCCACTCACAGAGTTAAAGGGACCATTCTGGTCACTGACCTGTGCCAGGCCCCTGACAGTGCGCTCGACCCGATCTATACACACGCCCGAAAAGTGTGTCACCGGGTAAGTAGGTTGCGTCCTTCCAGATGGCCCGACCTTTCAAGGGTCTGGACGTAACAAAAACTAACATATTCTTATTCTATATATGTGTAAGATTTCTACAGTTATTTCTACAATTATCTACCTAGAATCTTTATATGCGCAGTCGCATTTTCCTACTGCTCTCCTATTGGTCAAACTATACGTAATCATATACGCGGTAAATTAAAAAGTTATTTTGTACTCTAAGTACGTTGCTTAGAGACAGGGCAACAAGAGGGCTGGTTGCCCTAGTTTCCGCAGCGGGTGTGTCTTTTTTCGCTCTCCGCGCGACTGATCGGTTGTGTTTTCGATCTTTTCTGTGCTTTATTCGTTAAAAGTCCTTAATTGTATTGAGAGAGTTGTTAAATCATTTTCTTTCTCTTATACTAATAAAAACATGTATTTAACATTCTTTTAAAAGTGAGTGTTATTTAATACGAGTGTAAAATATATTAAGAGGATGCCGGAGTCGCCTGTAATATCGACGAAAACACCGTAATTTTCGGAAGTATGCCATTTTTTATTGCCTGTATAGAATTAAAAATCCTTCTCCAGAATTGAAGTATACACGCAAACGGACACGGGAAAACTCTATATAGTACGAGATTTTATATTGAGAAAGAAAATAAGTATAAAATAACATTTTTATTTATCGACATGTTAAAGCAACATGGCGTCAGAGCTGTCAACTTGTACAAATATTAGTTTCTTATAAAAGTTTTATAGCTTTTATGCATAAAACAGTAGTTTCCCCAATTGTGTACTGCACCGTAGAACATTGTAGAATTATAAAAACTGAATTTAGTTGCCTAATTAATAAATGGCATTCTTCCGAAAATTTCAATCCACAAGTGCTCGAGATGTCGGTAAAATAAAGTGGAAAAAGCAGCAAATTTAGTTTGCAAGCATCACGATAGAGAGTGCTGGAATTTTTTTATTAGACGAGAAGGGAAAATCGTGCATCAGAGAGAGATAATGCAATGATTTATACGTTCATGCGTATGTGCGTGTATGTATATGTGTGCGTACGTGCGTGTGTGTATGTATATGTTTGTGTAGATTTATATATATATATATATATATATATATATATATATATATAAAGACACGTCCCTCACACTTTTTGCATTCTAATAGTACAGAAATTATCCATAAAATATTTCCTATTACGAGAGAAGTGCAATTATATTTTATTTACTATACTTATATATTTTACTTGATGTACAGCTGAATTATATTGACATAATTAACAAATAAAGATTAAGAGAGTGATGGATGTTAAACCAAGTAATGAGTTTTTCGACTGTATGTCAAACAAGAATGAGAATTCTTTTTTAAACGATATTTTATTAAAATTTTATTACATGGGTTATAAAATGATATTAACTCAAAGATTGAAGTACTATTGATAACGATAGAAAAAGAACAAAAGTGAGGAATTAATCTATACTAAATATGATGGGAAATCCAATTAACCCCTTGACATACGAATAAAATGCGCGTTGACGCGTCCGTAGAATACCATTTAATTTGGCTCAATAGTGAACGCTCTTGTACAAGCTCAGAACAGGGCGTTTTATTTTCGGATTTACATTGTTATATAACATTCAATAAGGCTGATATATAGTGTTAGTGTACAATAATTTATTAAGTAATACTATAAAATAATAATTTAGTACTTTTCTAACGTGTGATACATCTCAAAGCATTTAGGAATATGTAGCGGAACGAGGCATGTTTTACATTGCCAAGTCGTTTCACTTCTTATATTATGTTTTTTGCACACATGACATCGTTTTGCAGGATGTTGCTTTTTATTTGTCGCAGGTATATTTTCGGGAAAATGTGCCCAATGTTTTGCTTGTAATCGAGTTGGGCATTCACTTTGCGACGGTCTGCCGCGTGTCGGATAGTTTGGAAAGGACAAATTACAGAGCATACTTTCTGCAATATTCAATCGAAAATTCACAATCGATTGCTTTTGTGAAGTAGGCAACTTGGAATATAAGACATAAGCATTATAAATAGCTATGTCAAACATATAAAAAAATATTTTTTTATATCCTTTTACACACTTTCGCATGAGAGGGAAACATGCAAGACATTGGTCTTGCTTGTCGACACCTCCCATTCCTCGATTGTATTCCACAACACAAGTCGGTTTCGACACAGTTTCTTCTTCGCCTCCTTTTTTTCTTCTTATTTTCCCCGTATCGACCATTTCTGCGTTTGAGTGTTTCGTGCTTATTATATACACATCCTTCTTGTCATGCCAGCGTAAGGCCAGGATACCTCTGCAAGATAGTGTTCTTACTTCTCCTTTATTTAGCTTGTACGATGCCAGCTCCTTTGGCATATTTTTCCGATTTTTTCTCACCGTTCCAACAACATTTGTATTCTTTGCTTGCAAAATTTTGTATAAATTGGGAGACGAATACCAATTATCTAAAAACAAGGTATATCCTTTTCCTAAAATGGGTTCGGCTAGTTGCATGACAACACTTTCCGATACAGGTACATTACTTCCTTGAATTTTGTCTTGTCCTGTGTATATTTTAAATCCATAACAATACCCAGAATTGGATTCGCATAATTTATAAAATTTAATTCCAAATCTCGCTCGTTTGGATGCTATGAATTGTACGTAATTTAGCCGTCCTTTGAATTTCATGAGGGACTCGTCTATGACGATATTTTCTTCCGGAGTGTATAACTGTCGGAATCTGGCATTCAAGAAATCCACCACGGATCGAACCTTTCGTATTCTGTCTTCTGTAGAAACCGTCTCATTATTCACGAAATGAAGATAGTACGTTATGGCCAAAAAACGTTTACGAGGCATAACTTGCGAAAATATGGGAGTCTCTAATATTTTTCGTTTCGACCAATACATGTCTATTTTAGATTTTTTTATTTGAGACATTATAATGCATAACGCAAAATATGCTCTAACTTCATCATTTGTTAGTGGACACCACTCCTCCTTCATTTTCGTTACCTCTACCATTTTCATTTGTGCTGCATATCTATTCTTGCTGCATATCGTTTCTCTATTATTTCAAAAAAATCATCACATAATACTTTTTTGAAAACACACAAAGGTGTTGCATTTATACCCAATCTTCGTAAAACTAAACAATTGATACCGGAAGTTGCAGTAAATTGTTTTATATTGACAATATTTTCTTCTTCTTTCCAGTTCCATTCATCCTCTGTGTCAGAATCTTCACTGCTCGAAATAGGTCTTGCACGTTTACGCACATTTTGTTGAATAGAGCTAGCTTCACTTGAATTTGAAGCATCACTTGAATACTCAACAGCATAAACACTTTGATGACCATTTTCAATTTCATTATCACCACTAAAATAGCCTAATAGACTTTCGTCGTCACTTACATATAATGCATTCAACTCAGACATGTTGGGAGAACTATTTCTAATTTTACAAAATTCAAATATATGCTACGGCATTCAGCGTGCGAGATCACTGTTATACTAACTACCGCTTCCATTGCGCTTCTTTCTGTTTATCTGTTTGCCGATGCGATTTTGTTACCGATATTATTGAGAGGGGGAAAGCATCTTCGACTGTTTAAAAAAAAACAGCATTGATGCACGGCCGAAACAGATAATCCAATAATATTATACTGCCCGGTATTCGCCGAAAAGATTTCTTGACGTCTCGGAGACGTCAAAGTCTACCATGGCACATGAAATACATGACGTCTCAGAGACGTCATTGTATGTCAAGGGATTAATGCAAAAAGGGAATGAGAAAGTATGAAGAAGGGTCTGATAAATTTAAAACTGTGTATACTTAATACGATAACATTTATTTGTTATCCTTATAAAAACATACATTGGCACAGTGTACAAATTTGAAAAAATACAATTTATGTGCTATTATTCCAATACAATATATTATCTTTCGAGATTGCTGCAACAATTTAATAGTGTGACATATATATAATGTCAAAACTTCACTGAAACTTAAATTAACTTAAATTAACTTAATTATTAAAAATTGGTCATATATATTATATATATTATATAATGTATATATGTATATATATATATATATATTATATAATATATATAATACATATAAACAATTTTTAATAATTCATTTGAATTAAAGTAAGGTTTTCACATTATATCTATGTCACACTATTAAATTGTAACAACAATCTGCAAAGAAAAATGAAAAATTAAATTAAGTAAAAATAAAAAGAATTTCCAATCTATTATATGTATTATCTTTCGAGATTGCTGCAACAATTTAATAGTGTGACGTATGTATAATGTCAAAACTTCACTGAAACTTAAATTAATTATTAAAAATTGGTCATATATATTATATATATTATATAATACATATAAACAATTTTTAATAATTCATTTTAATTAAAGTAAGGTTTTCACATTATATCTATGTCACACTATTAAATTGTAACAACAATCTGCAAAGGAAAATGAAAAATTAAATTAAGTAAAAATAAAAAGAATTTCCAATCTATTATATGTATTATCTTTCGAGATTGCTGCAACAATTTAATAGTGTGACGTATGTATAATGTCAAAACTTCACTGAAACTTAAATTAATTATTAAAAATTGGTCATATATATTATATATATTATATAATGTATATATATGTATATGTATATATATACATATACACATATATACATTATATAATATACATAATACATATAAACAATTTTTAATAATTCATTTAAATTAAAGTAAGGTTTTCACATTATATCTATGTCACACTATTAAATTGTAACAACAATCTGCAAAGGAAAATGAAAAATTAAATTAAGTAAAAATAAAAAGAATTTCCAATCTATTATATGTATTATCTTTCGAGATTGCTGCAACAATTTAATAGTGTGACGTATGTATAATGTTAAAACTTCACTGAAACTTAAATTAATTATTAAAAATTGGTCATATATATTATATATCTTATATAATGTATATATATGTGTACATATATATATATATATATATATATATATATATATATATATAAATGGAATTTAGAGTCTTGGTGGCGCGTATCCCAGTGGCGCGTATCCCGGTGGCGCGTATCCCGATGGCGCATATCCCGATGGCGCGTATCCCGGTGGCGCGTATCCCGATGGCACGTATCCCGATGGCGCGTATCCTGGTGCTGCGTATCCCGGCGCCACGGGGTAGGTCGGCGTTGAAGTCGGCATTACGTATACCGCCGGTGGTGTCGGCATCACATAAGGATGTGGCGACGGCGGCATTATATAAGCCGGTGGCGTTGATGCCGGTCCGGTAGTGAAATATGGACGACCATGCCTCTTCCGCCGCTCCTTATTAACTGCCCGCCGCACTGCTTCGTTGATACGCTGAAACAAACATAACTTTATATATATTTTTCATGAACATACACTAGGCAGGAGTGATGTCCGTTGGCGGCGCGGTTATAGATATGCATGTGTGAGTACAATAACTTAAAGTTATAATATATATACGAAATATGCATTACGTATGTGTAACGAAGAAATTATACAGCAAAAGAGAAAATTGTAGGAAATATTTCGATATTGTAACATTATTATAACAATATATTAGTATATATCATATATCATTATAATAATGCTATAATATCGAAATATCTCCTGCAATTTTCTTTTTCGCTGTGATTTCTTCCTTACACGTACATAATGCATGATTCGTATATATACGTATAACTTTATATTATTATACTCACACATGCATATCTATAACCGCGTCTACGGACGTTTTTCTGTCTCTGTGTATAGAAGCATGTGCACAAAAAAATTTAGGATTTACCTTATTAAATCGGTCGCTCTCACGTAGTATATGGGGTGAGGCAGTGTGCGATACTTGTTCCTGGCTCTCAGAAGGTGCCGGTCCTTCTTGCATCGTCTTAGACATCATCACTCCAGTAATCTGGGGTGATGATGTCTGAGACGATGCATTATTTTGCGTCTGGGAACGCGAGGCACCTTCACTTCGTGCTGAAAAAGAAATATAAAAATTATAAAGATTGTAATGATTAAATTTAAATAAAGTAATAAACTGGCAATGAGAGTAGTATTATATGTAAATATATATATATATATATATATATATATATATATACACGTCTAATACGCTTTACTCTCATTTAATTATTTTATTTGAAGTACAAAAGAGTATAACAAAAAAGACGAAAAAAATGAGTGGATATAATTTGACCACGTTCGGATTGACCACAGCCATCTCTGATTGGTTATCGTTGCTGGTTACCCTAGGCATAGGTCGATATAATTGGCTGTGGTCAATCCGAACGTGGTCAAACTGGACGCTCCCAAAAAAATGATTAAAGAAAGAAGAAAGAGAAAGGTTGATGGCAGAGAACGAGATATTAGCGCTTACGTCTGTCGTAATCATGGACGTAAAGTAAGACAGAGAAAAACGTATACATAAGTAACATATATATTTTTCTCTGCCTTATTTTACGTCTATCACTATGACAGATGTAAGCGCTAACTCTCGTTCTCTGCCATCAGCCAAAGAATATAAAAAGAATAATATGAGAGATATTATTTACTTACATTTACGCATCATATATTGCGGCGTAGAATAGATAAACGGGCTGCACAACGAAGGCGACAAAAGAATGCGAGCACGAGGCACGAGACACGAGGCACGAGGCAGTAGCGAGCGATGATGCCAGATTGTACACGTTGCCACGTTGCTAAAGGAGCGTACGCAAGCGCACACATGCGCGAAGCCGCGTACATGTGAGCTCAGCTCAACTAGCTTTATAGGCTGCGGTCGAGAAGACACTCTGGATGCTTTGAAACATCATTCTATCTTTGTTCTACATTCCATGAGAATAAAGATAGAATGATGTTACAAAGCATCCAAAGCGTCTTCCCGACCGCAGCCATAGAAGAGGACAGATATATGTTTTTCTGTCTCTTTTCTACCAAGCTACAAGCGACGGACGATGGGCGACACGCGACGCTGCTCGCTTCTTGATACATATGACGACGTTATGTATGTTTTCAGCCTTCTTATATCATATTTTTTTACAATGATAAATATAAAATACATTTACCAATTGTGTATAAGAAAATATTTTTTCCACATAAATGTATAATTACATTCCGCAATAATATGAAATGTCCAACTGTTCGAAGCGCGTCGAACATCGACAATTAATAATCGGGTAATTATTACCGATTAAAAGGAGAGTCGCGGGCCCCGACTGTTCATTCGGCGCCCCTGGCAGCCGTTAGCAAGATATCGCTTTGTTAGCGAAAATTCAAAACAGCCCTCGTCCTTCTCGAAAGATCTAATAACAACAAACCGCACATTAGATCGTTAAATTTAAACGTTGTCTCAACTACCGTCGAGTTTAGGAAAAATCGGGATCTTTCGAGAAGGGCTTGAGTATAAATTGACGCGATCGATGAGCACTGCGCCTTTTGTCGAAAAGTCTCCGACGCGCTTATTTCGTTCTCGAATTTTAAAACGCTCTTTCCGTTGCTCGCGGAATATAGTGATTCTCGCCGTTGCTTGCGGATTCTAAAATTCACCTAGAATTTTTCGATCTTTCTCTCGCTGTTAATTAAAGGACTGTGAATTTAGTAAGACTTTGTATTTGTGAAATAGAATAAACTTTGTACATAGATATATACATATATAAATCGGGACTTTTCCTTCTCTCCTTCGTGCCGCGCTCATTTCCCGGTCTATTCTCGCGCTCTCTCAAACACCAACACATAATATTTTTTAATAATCGTAACTTGATATTTTTAAAATCAATAAAAGTAATAGTTTATAGTGCATATTTTTATTTTTTAATGCTACATTTATTTAATGTAATGTAGCATAAAATACTAAAAATATGCACTATAAACTATTCCTTTTATTCATTTTACGTATAAAAAAATATGAAGCTGATTATTAAAAAGTATTTTATGTGTGAGACATTTAATATTATTGCGAAATGTAATTATAAATTAATGTGAAAAAATATTTTCTTATACAATTGCTAAATGTATTATATATTTCTCCTATATATTTATCACTGTAAAAAAATATTATGTAAAAAAGCTGACAAACACATAACGTCGTCATATCATCGTATCAAGAAGCGAGCAGCGTCGCGTGTTGCCCGTCACCCGTCGCTTTTAGCTTGGTAGAAAGGAAACAGAAAAACATATATTTGTCTTTTTGTATAAAGCTAGTTGAGCCGAGCTCACATGTACGCGGCTTCGCTTGTGTGCGTTATCTCTGTACACGCTGTGTATTTGCTGTTTCACGTGCGATTCGATATTTCTCATTGTCAGATTGAGATAGGTCATTGTCCACGCGAAGCTGCATAAGCTATTGCGTGTATTTTTGTATTGTATTGTAATATAATACTATAAGATAATATAATTCTACATTTTTATAGTGGTATCTAGTATTTTTTAAGTGTTTTATATATTTTGAAGTGTTCATTTGTCAGTGAAATATAAGTGATATTCTGGTGATTCTTTTACAATGGGGAAGAAATATGATGCCAAGCATTTTCCTCTGTTTCGATACAGATTGTCCAGGAAGAAAAGTTTCGATACAGTTTGTCCAGGAAGAAAAGTCACATACAAAGGTTGGTTTATTTATTTAAATTGAAAGGAATTGTTTTACTGTCTGTTGATTTGATATTTAATTTTATCTTGTTTATGAAGTCTAAAAATTGACAATAGCAATCACTGTTTGCATTTATTATGTTACGACATTAAAATAATTCTACATATATGTGTGTGTATATATATATATATATATATATATATATATATATAATTTGTACAAATTTTTATTCGTTAATACAAAATGCAACATATATAAATAAAATTTATTATTATTATTATCAATTTATACAATTTAATTATAAAAATTATATTATTTAATTATAAAAAAAATTAATATAAAAGTGATAATCCTGAAAAGCTTTAAAAGTTAATAATTCTTTTCTATATTTACTATATTTTTCCATTAAATTGTCTTCTGTAAATTATCTTGTATTACTACGGAAATATATTTATGTAAAAGTTGTTCTGCAAATTTCATTATCATTTTTGGTTTTATTATTATAACAGTTTCAATCAGTATCAGAACTGTTATAATAATAAAACCAAAAGATACTGAAATTTGCAGAACAACTTTTCCATAAATATATTTCCGTAGTAATACAAGATAATTTACAGAAGACAATGAAATGGAAAAATATTAAAGAATTCCTTTTATATTAATTTTTTTATAATCTAAACGACTACATTATGTGTTAATTCAAATTGTATAAATTGATATTTTAATAAATCTTATTATATGTTGCATTTTCTTTGAACGAATAAAAATTTATTTGAACAAATAATTCAGTATCACTTACATTGTATACTTCAAGTAAATAGATAATATACTAATATCTGGTCGGGAAGGATATATTAGATAGATTTTGTTATACCTATAATTGTTTATGTCAATTAATGTATAATTATCACCTTTTTCGCAAACTATGTGCCGTTACTACCGGTTTTGAAATATAATCTGAAGTTGAGATTAAAATAGTACAATCACATAATTGATGATCAATAATAATACCGATACTAATACTATACATATTTTTAAAATCACTAACGAAGATTTTTTCACAACATATTCATTGCAGTGATTTTAAAGATATGTAAGATAGTATCGATATTATTAAATTGATTATCAAATTATTATTTTATGATTATACTCGTAGCTTTAACTTCACATATATAAGGTTTCACAAACAACAATAACAGCGCGTAATTTGAAAAAAGAAAAATGTATACGAGAAATATTATTAGGCATAAAAAGATGTAGTTCGACCATATATTGGCATATTTTCTATTTACTTGCTTTGTTTATCATGATTTTGATACATTTATTTAATTTATCAGTTTGAAAATTTCTAGATTCAGGAGTTAATTATAAAAAATTATTTATTTTTACAATTTATATATTTCTATACATTAAAAAAGAAATAAAAGATTTTATTGTTTTATTATTATATAAAATTACAAAATAATCATTAACGAAAAAATAAGAGATTCTATTATTCTATTATTATTTAAAATTTAAAAAATTATTTCATTGCCCATAAATAAAATACATTTAATTTTTTTCGAAAATAAATAATGAAATGGTAATATTTTCTTTTATATATTTAAATATTAATTTAGTTTATTAATATATATTTAGTCATGAAAGTAACAAAACCTGGAAAATAAGAATACAGTCCTTTGCTTCTTCAACACATTTTATAAGCCAGAGGCGGTCTACTCGTGGGCTGGCATATTTTCCTATTATTTAAAGCCAGAGGCGGTCTACTCGTGGGCTGGCATATTTTCCTATTATTTAAAGCCAGAAGCGGTCTACTCGTGGGCTGGCATATTTTCCTATTATTTAAAGCCAGAGGCGGTCTACTCGTGGGCTGGCATATTTTCCTATTATTTAAAGCCAGAGGCGGTCTACTCGTGGGCTGGCATATTTTCCTATTATTTAAAGCCAGAGGCGGTCTGTTCGTGTGCTGGTTATTTAAAAAAATATATCCAGAGGCGAACTATTCGTGTGCTGGTTATTTAAAATTATTTAAAAAATATATCCAGAGGCGAACTATTCGTGTACTGGTTATTTAAAAAAATATATCCAGAGGCGGTCTGTTCGTGTGCTGGTTATTTAAAAATATATATAGGGGGGGGCTTTTTGTTGGCTGGTTATAAAAATATATCCAGAGGCGAACTATTCGTGTGCTGGTTATTTAAAAAATATATCCAGAGGCGGTCTGTTCGTGTGCTGGTTATTTAAAAAAATTCAGAGGTATCCAGAGGCGGACATTCATGTGCTGGTTATTAAAAAAAATGTAATACGGTTTGCATGTACGCTTTGGTTTTTTGAATAAAATAATTTGTATGTTGTCTAAACATGATCTATCGTGTCATAGTTATAATTTTCAGTAATAATTGTATAAGCTAAGGACTGTATTTATTTTTCAGATTATTTTTAATTTTTTATTTTTGTTCAGGATTACATAAAGTGATAAAGTAAATGACATCTTATTTTTTATATAATAATATTATACAAAATATTAATCCATTTCTTTTTTTACAGGCGACAGTTATTGAAACAGATTAAAGAGACAAATGACTCCAGGAGCATGAAGGGTACTAGCGATAAATCCATCGATTTTGAGAAGTCGGTAGAATCTCCCGATATGATGGATTCAAAAGTTAGTACCCAAACAATGCAATGCCTGGAGTCAACTTCAGATACAGGTATGTATAGGTATCAAAATGTACAACTTTGCGAAGATAATTTTCTTATCGATAATGGCCCTCTGGATACAAATCGTATTCAGGAAAACATGCCTGAAGGCCGTCGCATTGTCGACATCTCTTTTATGTGGAATGAAATCCACAGAACATTTGATAATCATGCGCGAGGAATAGAGTGCCAATTTAAAGATTGGAAACTCATAAATTCTCGTCGTAATGGATTAATGACGCAATTGTTCTTCAAATGCCAAATGTGCAATTATGAAGCCAATATCTGGTCAGAACCCACAGAGCCGGAAACATTGGACGTTAATACGGCTGCTGTAGCAGGAACTATCACAGTTGGAATTGGTTTTGCCCAATTGGAAGAGCTGTGTGCAGCTATAAACATTCCATGTATGACCGATAAAACATATCAAATATCGAGAAAAGGTAATTAATGATTTTGAGAAAACAGCTATAGAAAATATGGAAATAGCTGGCGGTTGAAAAGCAACTCGCTCTCGAAAGAAAAGAAACAATAAACGGTATTCCGTATATAACTGTTATAGCGGATGGTAGTTGGATGAAGAGATCGTATGGCAACGCCTACGATTTTCTTTCCGGCGTTGGTGCAATAATTGGTTACCGCAGAAAAAAGATTCTTTTTGTCGGTGTCCGCAATAAATTTTGCACGATATGTGATATGGCGGAAAGAAATAGAATCGAACCAAGACACCATAAATGTTACAAAAATTTCGATCGTAACGCAAGCTCCACAAGTATGGAGAGCGACGCCATAGTAGAAGGCTTTAAAAGTAGCCTGGAAATGCATGGAATGATCTATAGAACAATTATTGCCGATGGTGATAGCAGCATATATCAGACCATCGTTGATAGCAGACCATATCGCGAACAAATGGTTACCGTGAAAAAAATTGAATGTACAAATCATTTGCTTCGCAATCTGTGCAAAAAGTTGAGGATTGTAGCAGAAACAACTCAGCAAAAAATGCAAAGAAAGCGTGGTTTCGTTTCTCTACGAAATGTTGTAAAAAACAACATTTTGAAGATACGAAAAGAAGTGATAAAAGCAATCGATTTACGAGGAAAAGAAGAGCAACCTGATCATTATAAGGCTATGGAATTGCAAAAAGATATATTAAATATTCCTAGTCATATATTTGGTGAACATAAACGTTGTAAAGAACGCGGTCGTATTTGTGACTGTGCTGACGAAATGAAGAAAAATTATGTACCGTTTCTCAAGTTGCACGGTCTTTATCAAAAAGTAGAGAGTGCTATGATATATTTAAGCGCTTATTCTGATAGCTTGTTGCTGAAATTAACCAATAATCCTGCAGAATCGTTCAACTCGATAATCTGCAAAGAAATTGGTGGAAAACGCATCAATTTTGGTAATCGAGGCTCCTATAATGCTAGAATTGCGGGGACGGTTGTGCAATATAATACACAAGTTCTCACGCAAGTGCATCAAAATATATGTAAAAGTGTTCCTCCTATTATCGAGACTTTGGAAAAGCGACAAGCAAAAGTTGCAAGAACCAGAGAATCTCGAGAAATGAATGGAAGGCAAAAAAAGTTTAAGCGGGAATCAGGAACAGATTGTCATTATGGCCCGCAATCACAAAAACCGGATCTGCCACTTGATGTTTTTGAGCAACTTCGACAAAATCATTTGGAAAAGTTGATTGAAAATGCCAAAAATTGGAGATAAATTGAACGTGATACAGTGGAGCAAAGTGAATCTGATTTGTGGCACTCATTGAGGCAGGAAATGTTGACGGCGTCTAATTTTGGAATCGTATGTCGCATGAGATCGACAACGTCTTGCGCCGCAATTGTAAAAAATATTTTATTTCCTCCTTCAATGGATACCGCGGCAATGAAATATGGTCGCGAGAAAGAAAATATTGCGAAAACAGAATTGACCATAACATTAAAAAAAGAGATTAAAACTTGCGGATTATTCATTGACATTGAAAATCCATGCTTAGGTGCTTCTCCTGATGGACTCATTGATAAAGATGGTCTGGTAGAAATAAAATGTCCTCTGTCAGCTGAGCATTTAACAGCGGAAGAGGCCATAAAAACGCTGCCTCAACTAAAAGGCATCTTTGATAAAAAAATTCAAATAACATGAATCAGAATCATCGATTTTTCTATCAAATTCAAGGGCAGTTAAATATAACGCAGCGAGATTATTGTATTTTCGCTGTATGGACGCCAAAAAGCATGAAAATAGTACGTGTTAATAGGGACAATGTATTTTGGAATAATAAAATGCTGCCCTTTTTAACACGTTTCTATTATGATTGCATGCTTCCAGAAATCGTGGATAGTCGGCATAATAGGCATATGCCAATTAGAAATCCAAGATACATAATTGAAGCTCAACAAGAAGCAGCGAAAAAAATAATTAATCGAAAAAGTCTTCAACAATGTAATTCAGAAGACGAAAACATTATCCAAAAAGATGAATGTTTCGAATCTCAAATAAATGTTTCGAATATTTTAACAATGGAAGCAACTATTGTTACTGCTCCGAGTGCAGAACAAGATGACGATTGCATCGTTGTTAGTTACTCCAAAAACAGAGAATAACTGAAAACGATGTAGCAAAGCAACGAGAATTTTTAGATAATTCAGTTGCTCCTTTATATATAGTAAAGGATAATGTTTTACCTATAGATAGCAAAATAAATGACGAATCATTAGACCTACTTTTACGCGTTATAAGAGATGATTCTAATTTTGAAACACAAAGTGTGCTATATTTGGAATATCCTCATATAATTGTAGCAAGTCGTAGCGACAAAAGCTTACAAATTATTGGAGGAAATTGTAGTGATCATTGGCGATGTATTTTTTTTGACGGCACCAAACTTCGAGTGTACGATAGTTTACCTGGTTGTACATACGATAAATTGGTGCCTAAAGAAAAAAATTATATTCATCGCCGTTATCCACAAATAAATAAAAATAATATAATATTTGAAAAGGTTCAAGCACAACCTGATAGTATATCCTGTGGAATTTATGCTGCAGCTTTCGCTACAACTATAGCCTTAGGAGGAAATCCTTGTAAGGAGAAATATTCCACTAATGTGAAATATATGAGGCAACATTTTTTGAAAATTGTAGCAGAAAATAGACTGTCGCCTTTTCCAAAATGAATATCGTTGGAAAAAGACGTCTCAATGCAAATATCTCGTTTGCATATATCGGAGAGACGAAAAAAATACATATATTAATGGTTGCGTCTCACGGGAATGGGCGATGGAGGGGTCCATTCTATTCTCGATATAAATATATTATTTCGAGGCAACAAATGTATTGTGAATATTTGTAAATAATATTTGTAAGTTTTACAAATATACAATATTACTTCAAATAACTTACACAATACATTATTATTAGCTTTTGATTATATCGATTAGTAAACGAGCCGTGCATAATTTGTAATCTGTTAAAAAAGTTATACGCAAATATCCTTTTTATTGTATATACAGAATGTCGCAGCGCATTATAAATAAGCGCTTGTAGAGCGCAGTAAATTGAACAACAGTCCCATATCATTTTGCGCGATTGTCGCAATAATAACAAAAATATTGAATAAAATCGGACGAATGTGTGTGTGTGTGTGTATGAGACAGAGAGAGAGAGAGAGAGAGAGAGAGAGAGAGAGAGACGTTCGGCCGCTCGTGCTACAGCATGGGCCAGACATTTTGTCGGCACGCGCGAAGGGGCGAGCTTACACCGCTATCGCCGCGCCGCGCTGACCCTCCCCTTGCCGCGTGCCGACAAAATGTCTGGCCCGTATTGTAGCACGAGCGGCTGAACGTTTCTCTCTCTCTCTCTCTCTCTCTCTCTCTCTCTCTCTCTCACACACACACACACACACACACACATTCGTCCGATTTTATTCAACATTTTTGTTATTATTTCGACAATCGGGCAAAATGATATGGGACTGTTGTTCAATTTACTGCGCTCTACAAGCGCTTATTTATAATGCGCTATGACATTCTGTATATACAATAAAAAGGATATTTGCGTATAACTTTTTAACAAATTACAAATTATGCACTCGTTTACTAATCGATATAATCAAAAGCTAATAATATTAAATGTATTGTATAAGTTATTTCAAGCAATATTGTATATTTGTAAAATTTACAAATAATATTTATAAATATATCACAATATAATTTTATATATATCAGTATTTTGACAATATATATATATATATTTTTTTATATTTTTCATATATTTTTACATATTTTATATATTTTCATATATATATATATATATATATATATATATATATATATATATATATATAAATTATATTTTTATTATAATATATATATATAAAGACATAACTAATGAGAGCAATAGTAGAATTGTGCAATATGTATGCAATAAAGATAGATCTATGCTCTAAAATCGTTGCTTGTGCAAGATGATAGAGCTGTGAAAATGCAACATATTTTTTATTCCAATAAACACAATTTAAAGAAAAGCTTTCATTTTGCTCTTTCTAAAATACGCATGCCTTATTCTAGACAATACTGTCGGTAACATAACTATAAGTGTTGGTAATGTACCGACACTTTTAGTTATGTTAAAATGAGGGCGCCTACCCGTCGGAGTTCGGCTGCGACTCCGGCATCCTCTTAATAAGAAAACTTTATTCTTCCTCCTTGGATTCCTCCTGACAAAAATATTCAAACAGTTTTTCCTTGAGAAGCTGTTTTCTTACATATGCATCTTACAAAATTAGTAATAAGCATTTATAATTAGTAATAGTAATAATTTAAATTGCAAGGAAAATTGAATATAAATTATTTATTTATAAATACCTGTATGGTCGAGGAGATAAAAGCGAAAAAGGAAGCTTGTTCTAATGTGTAATTCTGTAATAAGAAACAGAATATATTTCAAATACAGTTTTCTCGTAAATTATTAACTAAAAAACTGTTCGCAAATATGAGGTTATCTTTTCCCGCTGTACAATTGCATGTCTTATGTCATACATGTAATTTTAATCCAAAGTAATCTTTTAAAGGATTCTTTATAAATAACCCAAATTTGGATTAAAATTACATGTACGATAAAAGAATATGCAATTATTTACCGAGAAGAAGTAATCTCAAATTTGTAACAGTTCTCTCATTATAATTACGAAATGTGTATAATCCCAGTCAGCCAAGTCTGCTCGAACAGATTTTGCCAAGGGCTTGCTACAAATTCTTGTCACCAAAAAGGCCACAATTTGCGTACAAAAGTTGCTATTACAAATTTTGATAGCAAATTGGCGGCAAAAACCGAGCAAAGCTTGTTGGCAAAACCTGACAGCAAATTGGCAGCAAAAAGCGAGCAAAGCTTGCTAATATGCTTGACATCAAATTGTCGGCAAAAACCAAGCAAGATCTGCGCGTGTGTAATCTAACGGCAAATTGACGACAAATTGTAAGCAAACTTTGCTGACATAACCTGACAACAAATTGGTGGCAAAACCCGAGCAAAGCTTGCTAATATGTTTGACATCAAATTGTCAGCAAAAACCGATCAAGATCTGCGCAGGGAAATTACGGCAAATTTTCAGTAAATTGTGAGCAAACCTTGACATTCCGAAAGCATTTAAATTTAACGTTTACAGATATTTAATTTTTAGTTTCCAATTTTTTCTCTTAAATAACAGATTATTTATACGTAGAAAAAATTTTATTTTATTTTATAAATATAATATTAAATTTTAACATTATGACTAATAAAAATTTCGCATTACACTTTAAATATATGCAAAAAATAACGTATGATAAATATAATAAATATATAATAAAATAAAATATATAATACATATAATACATATTTTATAAAAATATACATTATATATGTTATATATATACAGGGTGAGTTTTAATGGTTGTGTCAATCTTTTTATACGGGAGATTACCGATCGCAATTTTAATAAATTGATTGATACATAGATGTCAGTTAATTGAATCGACCGTATCGAAGGCCGAAATATAATGTGTACAATTAAAGCAAGTTAAAAGCTGAAATTATGTAGTGTGGATTTATTATTATTATTAAAGCTACGCATTTATTATTATTATTATTATTATTATTATTATTATTATTAAATATATATGTTATTATATTTATTATTATTATTATTATTATTTTACTATGATCAAATTAGGGATTTATTATTATACACATATTCGATATATTAAAGCGGAAGAAATACAAATTTAAAAATTCAATTTAAATTTAACACTTTAACGTTTTATGTAAAACTATTTCAAATTCCGCATTTATTTTTATGAAATTTTTATTGTTTTATATGCTAAAAATATGGAGCAAAAAATTTTCTTCCTTCTTAAAATAAAATTACGCAATTGTTTCATAAGAATGTATTTCTTGTGGAACAATTGCGTGATTTTATTTCAAGAAGGCAGAAATACTACATACCTTTAGCGTATAACAATAATAAAAATTTTTATCATAAAAATAAATGCGGAATTTGAAATAGTTTTACATAAAACGTTAAAGTGTTAAATTTGAACTGAATTTTTAAATATGTATTCTTACTGCTTTAATATATTAAATATGTATACGTAGCTTTAATAATAATAATAATAATAATAATAATAATAATAATAATAATAATAAGTGCGTAGCTTTAACAATAATAATAAATCCATACTACATAATTTCAGCTGCTTTAATTGTACACATTATATTTCGGCCTTCGATACGGTCGATCCAATTAACTGACATCTATGTATCGATCAATTTATTAAAATTGCGATCGGTAATCTCCCGCATGATAAAAAGATTGACACAAAACTTGACAGGATTGACACGAAACACCCGTGCCCGGTCACCACCTGCGCCATCCGGAAGGTGATCCGCCCCCAGGCCCTCCTCATCCACCTCCCGAAGAACAGGAGGACGGCTCTCACAACTCTTTGGTTCTCGCGGGCTGGCCCGGCCAATTGCCGCTGCCAGTCCACAACCATTAAAACTCACCCTGTATATATATATATATATATATATATATATATATATATATCTTACTATTATATAAAGACAAAGCGTGTTTTTCTTGTCCACGCTAACTGAAAAAACTACCTTATTAATCGGTACCAAACCTTTTTTACATGATTGTGGGCATAACGGAGAAGGACATAGGATAGTTTTTATGTCGATTAATTAATTAATTAATTAATTAATTAACATTTTTAACTTCGGGCGAAGCCGAAACGGGGCATGCTAGTATATATATATATACCTACATGTATATAACAGAATTTAAAAAAAAAATTGCAATATTAAACTTTCGCGTATCGCATATGAATAGACAAAAATAATAACAAGACGCAATATAAATTATTATATATACAGGGTGGTTCTAAATAACTATGCTTTTGCAAAAACATAATCTTGACCGAATTCTAAGACTATTTTTCCTTTGGCAAAATTTCGTCCGAAGCTTAGTTTTTGAATTATTAAAGGAAGTAATTAACGTATGACGGGTCGAATACAAGAGGCAGACAAGGGTGGCGCGATTCACCGTCAGACGCGGGTGCTTACGCGGGGCGCCTGCTGCGATCAGCTGGTCGCTATACACATACAGACACACATGCGAACACATACATTCTCTTTTTTTTTTATACGCAGGGGAAATCCTCATGGATACCCCCCTCCCCGGGGAGAGAGAGAGGGTTATGCCGGACTCCTACCGGCTAAAACTCCTGCGGGTGTCCTCCACCGCGGTGTCACGGGGGAGCCACGGGTACGCCACAGGCATTCTTCCGCGACTCCTCCACCGCAATCCCTCGTTGTAGCCGGGAGGGAGGACACCCGTCCGCCTCCCGGCTCCGTCCAATGGGGTTCTGTCCCGGTGGGAGATCTCCCCGCTCCACACCGGGGCCCCCCTCGTCGCGGCCCCTGAACGGGGCCTCTTCTTATGCTGTGGTGGGGGAAGGGAGGGGGAGCCACCGAGGAGGGCCATAAGGAGGCCCTCACAGCCCCGGAGACTCCCTCTCACTCCCACCTATCCGCCAAGCCTGCAGTGAAGGGGGAGTGGGTCTCAACAAGGTCTCTCCCCCCATTCAGTCCCTGTCCAGCGGTGGGGCCGGAGGCCCAATCAGCCTTCTCCTCCTCCGCCGGGTCCTCCTGGCCGCTGCTCTTCCTCGTGCTGCCATTGGGGCGGGCATCATCCGCCGATCTCTCTCCGCCTCCTCCTTGTTCCGCATGACCTCGCAAAAGGAGGCCACTGCCCGCCACTCCTCCTCGCCCCTCAGCATCGCCTCAATGACGGCGCCGAGGGAGAGGTCAGCTCCCACCACTGCGACCAGGGCACGGCGCTGCACCTCCCAAGCCGAGCAGGCTTCAAGAGTGTGCTGTGCCGTGTCCCGGTCCTCCTCGCAGTGGTGGCACCTGGGGGTTGGTTCCCTCCCGATGCGGTACAGGTAGTGACCGAAACACCCGTGCCCGGTCACCATCTGCGCCACCCGGAAGGTGATCCGCCCCCAGGCCCTCCTCATCCACCTTCCGAAGATCGGGAGGACGGCTCTCACAACTCTTTGGTTCTCGCGGGCTGGCCCGGCCAATTGCCGCTGCCAGTCCACGAGGACCGAGTCTGCCGCCTTCAGCCTGATGGCCCTCTTGGCCCCCGGCCCCACCACAATTCCCCTCCCCCGGAACCCCCTAATCCCCCAGTACATCTCGGCCCGGGCCTGGGCCAGGAGCTCCAGGGGAGGCGACCCCGCCAACACCGCCACCGCCGCATATGCGACCGTGCGGTATGCACGCGGCCCTTAAAATTATGGGGCGGTGCGCCCCCCGTAGTACTCCCCTGATCTTGTTGGACCCCGAGGCAGCACCCGCCCAGATCGGTGCCCCGTAGAGGGCCACCGATCCGACCGCGTTCACATAAAGCTTGCGGACACGGCCGTCCGGCCCCCCCAGGTTGGGCAGCAGCCCCGCCAGCGAGGCCGCTACCCCCCTATCCTGGGGGCCAGCTGGGAAAAGTGCTCCTCGAAGGTCCACCTTCCGTCCAGGTGGAGACCCAGATACTTCATCCGAGTCCCCACCTGGACGTCGTGTCCGTCCACCTTAAATGTGAGCCTGGGGGGGGGGCGAGAGCCGTCATGGATAAAGACGGCCTCCGTCTTCCGGGGGGCCACTCTCAGGCCCAACGCCTTTATACCGCGGACCACCCCGGCCACCGCGATGTTCCCCAACGTGGTCGCATCCCTCCAGTCCTTCCCCCCAGCTACCACCAGCGTGTCATCCGCGTAACAGATGACATGGCAGCCGGGGGGAAGGACCCTCCCCAATACCTCATCGTACGCGATGTTCCAGCAACGGGCCCAGAACGGACCCCTGCGGAACACCGCGCACGACAGGTCACCGCCTACGCATCCCCTCGGCATCGCGACAGGAGATACTCCTTCCCATGAAATAGTCCCGGATTACTCTGGACAGGTAATCCGGGACTCCGTGCGCTCGTAGTCCCGCCCCTATCATGTCCCACGGGAGAGTATTAAACGCGTTGGCTATGTCCAGGGACACAGCCAACGCCACTCCCCCGTGCTGGACTATCTGTTCCGAGCGGGCCCGCAGACCATCGATCGCGTCAATGGTCGACCGGCCCGCCCGGAACACGAACTGGGACTCGTTGAGCCCCGCAACCTGTTGCAGGTGCTCATTGAACCGTCCCACCAATATCCTCTCCATCAGCTTACCGACCTCATCCAAAAGACAGAGAGGTCGGTAAGCCGACGGATCGTCGGGGTCCCTCCCTCCCTTCGGAAGGAGGACTAATCTCGCCTCCCTCCAAAGAGAGGGGAAGACCCCCTCCCTGAGGCACCTCGTAAAGAGGTACCTCAGGGACCCGCCAGCTTCCCCCATGACCAGGGCCCAAATCTTACCCGGAATGCCGTCCGGACCGGGAGCCTTATTCGGCTTCATCCTCCGGACAGCATCCCGCATCTCCTCCGCTGTCACCTCCCAGCCTTCCCTCCACTCGGGCACATACATTCTCTCTCTGTCTGTCTGTCTGTCTGTCTGTCTCTCTCTCTCTCTCTCTCTCTCTCTCTCTCTCATTCGCTCACTCAACTGTATTTTTTTTTTTTTTTTACGAGAGGGAAAAATGCATTTTATGCATACCCACTGGTCGATCCAGTGAGTTATGTGGGACTCGAGTACCAAGTCGAATTACCAACTCGGTACTCCCTATCCACTAAAAACCCCTCTCTTTTCACGAATTTCCTTTGACACACTGTCCCTCTGACTTCCCGAGATCTGTTTTCACATAACGTCAAAAAATAGTTATTATTACCTTGTTCGATGACTTTTGATGTATTGCTGTAATTGCTTGAAGGAAGAAATGAATTTTCCGATAGATCGTACGTTCTCAAATTGAACGTAGATATCACGTTGCAAAAGACAAGAAATCCACACTAAATTATTAACTGAAAGTTTTTCTTCTTTCATGAACTGTATTCTTTTATAAACTTTAACGTAATCACATTTATTTACTCACTCGATGAGACGAGAAATTTACTAATGACTATTACTAATCACTATTAATCACTGTCGAATAATAACTGTTGGCGATTAAAAATCACTCACGATGAAAGAAACGCGCGGACACGTTACTACACGACGCGACAATGCGACGATAATTACTCGGCGACTGCAAGCAGTTTTTTGTCATGGTAGGTTGCGGTAGGTTAAGGTACTACTGGCGCTATCGAACGCGATCATGTGTTCGATTGAAGAATGCAGTAAACATAATAAACATTTAACATATTAATATTATTATCATGAATGTGTGTGATATCCATACATCGTATGATATCTATTTAAAAATTAATTAGATTAAATAAGTGTTTTTAAAATATTTATTACTTTTACTATTATCTTAAGTAAATATTTAATATTAATATTTTATATGATAATAGTAAAAGTAATAAATATTTTAAAAACACTTATTTAATCTAATTAATTTTTAAATAGATATTATACGATGTACGGATATCACACACATTCATGATAATAATAATATTAATATGTTAAATGTTTATTATATGTTTACCGCATTCTTCAATCGAACACATGATCGCGTTCGATAGCGCCAGTAATACCTTAACCTACCGCAACCTACCATGACAAAAAACTGCTTGCAGTCGCCGAGTAATTATCGTCGCATTGTCGCGTCGTCGCGTCGTGTAGTAACGTGTCCGCGCGTTTCTTTCATTGAGTGATTTTTAATCGCCAACAGTTATTATTCGACAGTGATTAATAATGATAAGTGATAGAGTCATTAGTAAATTTCTCGTCTCATCGAGTGAGTAAATAAATGTGATTACGTTAAAGTTTATAAAAGAATACAGTTCATGAAAGAAGAAAAACTTTCAGTTAATAATTTAGTGTGGATTTCTTGTCTTTTGCAACGTGATATCTACGTTCAATTTGAGAACGTACGATCTATCGGAAAATTCATTTCTCCTTCAAGCAATTACAGCAATACATCAAAAGTCATCGAACAAGGTAATAATAACTATTTTTTGACGTTATGTGAAAACAGATCTCGGGAAGTCAGAGGGACAGTGTGTCAAAGGAAATTCGTGAAAAGAGAGGGGTTTTTAGTGGGTAGGGAGTACCGAGTTGGTAATTCAATTTGGTACTCGAGTCCCACATAACTCACTGGATCGACCGGTGGGTATGCATAAAATGCATTTTCCCCCTCTCGTAAAAAAAAAAAAATACAGGTGAGTGAGGTGAGAGAGAGAGAGAGAGAGAGAGAGAGAGAGAGAGAGAGAGAGAGAAGACAGACAGACAGACAGACAGACAGACAGACAGACAGACAGACAGAGAGAGAATGTATGTGTTCGCATGTGTGTCTGTATGTGTATAGCGACCAGCTGATCGCAGCAGGCGCCCCGCGTAAGCACCAGCGTCTGACGGTGAATCGCGCCACCCTTGCCTGCCTCTTGTATTCGACCCGTCATACGTTAACTACTTCCTTTAATAATTCAAAAACTAAGCTTCAAACGAAATTTTGCCAAAGAAAAAATCGTCTTAGAATTCGGTCAAGATTATGTTTTTGCAAAAGCATAAAGTTATTTAGAATCACCCTGTATATATATATATATATATATATATATTTTGCAAAAGCATAAAGTTATTTAGAATCACCCTGTATATATATATATATATATATATATATATATATATACAGGGTGATTCTAAATAACTTTATGCTTTTGCAAAAACATAATCTTGACCGAATTCTAAGACGATTTTTTCTTTATATATATATATATATATATATATATGTATATATATATATATATATAATAAACAGTTAACAATATTAATTACAATTATAATTTCCTATTCAGCAATGTAACCGTAAGGTAACTGTAACTATCTGCAACGTATAGGCATGTTACGTTGTAGCTACATATTGTTGAATAGGAAATTATAACCTAACGTTATATTGTTTACTTGGTTTACTGGGTATATATATATATATATATATATATATATATTGTGACGTTGCCGTCCCGACGCGCGTCCATCCGCCCCGGGAATCTTCACGGGGCGCGAGCCGAGCGGCCGCGCCAGAAAAAGATTGCGAGAGCCGTATCGAAATCTCCGGAGAGACGAGCAATTATTCTTTTGCGCTAGTATTAATTCTTTTTTTTTTATCATTTTGTACGTCGGGCAACCCGCCGGAAGGAAACCAGAAGAGGCCCAAGAGGAGTCCTTACGACAGCCGATACGACAACGTCGGAGGAACAGAGTCGCGGGTGGATTTCGCCCCCTGCAAACAACGGAGGGACAACAGTCAAGAAACAGCTGTTGTAAGCCGGAATGACCGGACCGGATCGGCGACGCCCTCCAAAGACGGAGGACGCAAGACCAGCATCCGGAAGACCGCGGATAACAGGATCACCGAGATTCGGAATTTGAAATTATCGGGGCCGTTACGGCGTTGTCGCGGGGCGCAGTAATACATCGCGTGTCGCGGCGCTATTGGCCGCTAATCCGCGCACCCCTGCGCGCCGAATTGACGCCGCTATCGACCCTGGATCGCGAGATCCAGGGATTCATTCTGGTGCGGGCGCTCTGAGCCGATAGTCGATCGCTAAGAATATCGTTTGTCGTTGTCGTCGTCTTATCGTCACCGTCGTTGTCGCCGAGGTTACTGAGAGGACGGAGCCGAGGATCATCCCCTGGCCACAGGAGCGAGTATCGGTGAGGTTGCCCATCGCTAAGTGTAAGCCACGTACGCGATTCTGTCCGCGGACCGGCCGTTCTGTCGCCGTCGCCATTTTCGTGTCTCGCTGTCGCTCGGGCATTGTACCGAGCTCGCGATTTTCGTGCATTTCGGGCGACCGGAGACAAGCGACCGAGGTATCAAGGACGATCGCAACGTCGGCCGTAGCCGATAAGGAACCGTTCGTCTCTCTCCGGGATTCGGGGTGTCGTAAAACGCGTAGTGACCGGCTCTCGTATATCGACCACGTGCGCGGTAAATCGCGGGGAATGCGTTCGCTATCCGTGCTGTCGAAAAGAGTTGTCGAAACCGCGTAAGACATCCCCGCAATCGACCTCCGGGCAATTCTCGTTTGTAATTAGCGTGTATGTGAGCGTGTGACCGTGTGCGTGTGACGTCGTGGCAAAAGTCGTGCTGTCTCTGTCGCGCTTATTGTCTGTACGAATCGCGCATATTGTAAAGTATTTGTCGTACGCGTGAGTGTATCGCGGTGCATAACATATTACAGCGAATTAAGAATGTGTCGAAATTCGAGGGTTTCGCGTAGATAGAAAGCGTTACGCCGAAAAGAAGCGAAATAACGTCCGACGGCTATCGAATTCCGAGCGAATCGATCTTGCGCGTAGCAAGCGAGGGTTCTCGTCTTCGCAAATCGCATAATTACTATCGCTCAATTATTGAGCCGTACTTTAACCATAGGGCTGTCGATTAAAAGAGCGAGTAATCAAGAGAATAGACCTGTCAAATGTGTGCTCGAGGAGGTTATCGAAATTTCCGTTACGCTCTCGAAATGCCGTTCGGTCTCGCAAAGTCCGGCCATAAAAACGGGCCTGGAGGACGATAAATATCTCCGCGTTCTTATGATCTCGATATCATACTGCTATTGTTATCACCGCTGTCGATCTGTTGTATGTTATTTCAAATTTTCGAATTCATGTTAAACTCAGTTTTATTTTGTTAATTCAGTCTCGCTACTTATTGTCATTATTATTTTTCTCTCTAGAACTTGTTATTCCTTTCACTTTATATTCTTCTCTATTATATTTCTTTTATTTAAATAAATTTGTTACATTCTCGTTTATATTAAATTCGCGTAATTTATTTCAGTGTTCGCTTCTCGTGTGTGTTAAATTCCGTTGTGTTCGTTAATTTTCATAATCACCGACAGCTCGCATAAAATAATTCAATATCCTTCTCAACGGACCCTGCCCCTCTACCGTTAGGTGAGCTAGTCGGCCCGTGGCGAAACAGGCTAACGTTTTTCGCGTTAATCTGCCGTTTTCACGAATTGATGCGTGAAAGACCGTATCTGGCGCCCAACTTCGAGGTATCGAGACGGCCCTCGCTTCGCCGCGGCTCGCGCGAGAACACCCTCCATCTTAGTTCCCCCGAGCGCGAGTATCTCTACCCGCCTTGTGTTTTTGACGGCGTTTTCGCTCCCCCTTTTTACCTCCTCTTCTCCAACACCCGAGGAGGATCGAAAAATTAAAAATTAAAAAGAAAAGACGTCGCAAAAATTTGGCGCCCAACGCGGGGCCACGCGTTGAGAAGGAAAAAGTTCGGGGAGCTAATGCGAATTAAATTATTTAGTCGAGTGATTGCTTTTGTCGTATATTCGTTTCGTTTGTCGTTAACGCTTTCGTTTGAAATTCTTTTCTTTCGCCGACCTTTACGTGTTTGTTGTTGACCTTCGATCGTTTGGACAATAACGGCTTTGTCTTGTATTATTGAGCTATCGACGTTTATGATTGCGGTGATCTCGCCACGTCTTACTGAGTTCGAGCTTATTTATTTTGTTTCGAGTTTTTCTTTCCTTATCGCATGAGTCACGTCGATCCAGAGGACGACTGGATTTTCGTGTTAAATCGCGAACAATTACTTGAGGAATTACAGCGGCGTAGACTTTCAACGGAAGGAAGTTATTCGATTCAGACCGCGCGTTTGCTGCGTCGCGTACGCAAAGATCGAAAATTTAATACGGGCAAGATGTCGGACGAGGAGCTTTTAGAAGTTCCTACGGATGTAATGGCTCGACCTGATAGTCCGATGGATCAGGCGAGGTCTCACGCGCCTTCCGGCTCCCGCGATACTCCGCGCTCGATAGGACGAGATTTCTCGCGCGAAAACACGGGAAATTCCGCGATGACGGCGTACAACGTCATGCGGAAATGGAACTTGAAGTTCTCGGGTGCGAGAGGGGAAGACGCGGAAACATTTTTACTAAGAATTGAGGAAGGTCGCGAGTTAATTCCCGTACCTGACGAAGATATTTTGCGTTGCTTGCCATTCTTTCTAACTGGCATAGCACTTCATTGGTTCCGTAGCAAACGCGATCGGCTGTCGAATTGGACCGTTTTTAAAAATGCGTGGAGAACGCGATTCGGGGACCCGGATTTTCAATTTGCTCTTCGCGAAGAAATTATGAGAAGAACTCAAGGGGAACATGAGTCTGTCGCTGATTTTTTGACGTGTCTTCGAGCCATATTCGATCGGTTGTCGCCACCGTGGACTGAATCAGAGCAAATAAGCAGCGCGTTTCGAAATTTATTGCCGCGCATACAACAGTCCATCCGTCGAAATGAGGTAGAAGATTTATACGCTTTAGAAGATTTGGCTACTCGCGTGGAGGCTAGTTATCAGCTGTCGCAACGCTATCGGGCTCCCCCGACTCCGGAGAAATCTCTGTTTCCGGATCTCGCGTACCACGCACCGCGTAATACGAAACAGCCTACCCGAGGCCGGGAAACTCTTGCCGCGTTGAGTACGTCTGATGCACAGTCAGAATCAAGGTCCGCTTCTCGCAGGGAGAGGAAGAACAAAAATCGCGCCACTCGAGCCGCGACCGGAGCGGAGGCCGCTCAGACAAGTTTGTCGTCGTCAGGGGCGACGGCCGTAGAATCAAAAGCGTCGCGAAATTCCACACTAAAATGTTGGAATTGTGATGGTGTCGGTCATCTTTCGCGAAATTGTTCAGCCGCTCCGCGACTGCATTGCTATCGTTGCGGTCGAGCGGAAGTAACTTTACGAACATGTCCCGACTGTTCGGGAAAAGAGTAAAGGAGTCGAATAATAGGGGGGACCCGACTCCTATTCAATCCCAACCCCCTTTTCGTGTCGTTAATTGTTCTCGTGAATTTTCGTTCAGTGCGTTTGGTTGTCGTGACCTTGCGTCGATGTTATTTATTCGTGTTAAATTATTAGGAAACGAGATTAGCGCTCTAGTGGATTGTGGTTCGACTCGAACGTTCGTAGGTTCTAGCGTTGTCGAATTAGTGAACAAATTGAAATTAAAATTTCGAAAGTCAGATGGCCGACGAGTGGTTACGGCGACCGGCCAAACGACACGCGTTAGGGGGGAGGTGGATATTCCATTTACATTGTTTAATAGGACGCTTTCTGTGAAAGCGTATGCCTTGCCGTCGTTAGCAATGTCATGCATACTTGGGTTGCCTTGAAAACAAAGAGAGCGCACTTTTCTTTAGAACTGAAGCATCTAGGGGAAAAGTTGGTCACTGAGACGTGACAGTCTCCTCTGTTTCCTCGTACCATCTATCTCTCTCCAAGTCCCATCCCCATGCCTTTCCATCTATCCAAATCCTCCTATTCGTTGTCACCACTACCCTCCCCCTCACCCTCTCCGTCTTAGTCCTTTCCACCAGTTTCCACCTCACCCTTTTTTTCTCCATCGTCAGGTCCTCATCCACCCCCACCCCCAATTCCTCCTTATTTCCCACTCCAACAACTCTATCTTATCCTTCACCTTCTCCATCTTCACAATTAGCACCATTCCCGCGCTCCCCCTCCTCTCCCGAACCTCACCAATCTCCACCCTTCTCCCTAATTCCTCCCTCACAATCCCCTTCATCAACCTCTTCCTTTCCTCCGCACTGCCCCCCTCTACACATCTCCACACTACATTCCTCCTTCTTTCTCTCCTCTTCTCCACCTCTTCCCCTCTCTCTCTTTCCTTCCTCTCTATCTCCCTTCTCTCTCTTTCCCTCCTCACTCTCTCCCTCCTCTCTTCAAACTTCCTCCACGCGTCCTCTCCTGTTATCCTCTTGCCCTCCTCTCCTAAATCATCTCCTTTCTCCTCTCCTCCTCCTACCGCAGCCTTCTTCTTCCTTCTTTCCACCTGTTCCTCTTCCACCATCTTCCACCATTCTTCCTCCCTTTCCCCATCTTCCACTCCCTTCTCCTCCACTCTCGCTTTCCCTCTCTACCCCCCGGCCCTCCGTCTTCCTGCTTGCCTCATCCATCCGCTTCCTCTCCCCTCGCTTCCTTTCTTTTCCCTCTCCATCCTGTGCCTTCTCCTTTTCTTCTTCCTCTTCTACTCCTCTTCTGTCATCCTCCCCTTCACTCCGCTTGCCCCTCCTCTTTCTATCGCCAGCTCTCCTTCCTTCCGCCTTCTTCTCTCTCGTCTCCTTCCTCCCCTCTGCTGTTTTCCATTTCCCTATCGTTGACTCCTCCACCTTCCTACCTTCCTTTCCTCCTCTTCTCTCTTCCTTTTCTCTCCTTTCACCTTCCACTCTGTTCTCCTCTCCTGCACCTCCTCTATTCTCAGCTCTCATCTCTTCTCCCATCCGCCTCCTTTTCCTTCTTTTCCCAACTCTCTCTTCCACACCTGTCACCTAGCCCATTTCATCATTACATAAGTAATGAAATGTAGATAATTTATTTTAATGTGCGTGTATATAATACAAGAAAAAAAATTATATTTTTTGCCTGTAATATAACTGCATTGAGGAAAAAGTGTTCAACATTGAGTCGAAATCGAATCATTCTGTATCGATAATTAATCGAAAGTTGTGACAAAAATCAATCAAAATCGATGAATACAAAATTAGTTATCAATTAGTTTTCGATATATGCTTTTGATGTCAACTCGACATCAATTCGATGAGTCATTTCTCGCTGGGAACCCTCTATTTTTTATTACTTATTCTTGTAGCTTATCTCGAGAGCTTTCCAAAACACTATAATAAAGTATTTCTTCATTGAGTACTTTTCGAGTTATGAGGTTTGAAATAATTTTTTAATTTTACATAAACCATAAAATATCTAGTAAAATATTTATTTTTTGATTATCTTACCTTAATACTTTTATGTACAAAATAATGAGAGGAATCAACTGGTGTAAAGAAGAAACATAGTTGTTTTAAAAAAAAATTATGTAATTAATTGCAAATTACATATTTTTTCTTAAAAATAACTATGTTTTTTTTTTATACCAATTGATTCCTCTCATTATTTGTACATAAGAGTATTAAGGTGAGGTAATCGAAAAATGAATATTTTACAAGATATTTTACGGTTTATGTAAAATTAAGAAACGATTTCAAGCCTCATAACTCGGAAAGTACTTAATGAAAACTAACTTAATTATAGTGTTTTGGAAAGCGCTCGAGATAAGCTACAAGAATATGCAATAAAAAATTGGGGTTTCCATTTACAGAATTCAAGGTGACCTTTATGTAACCTTGACAACACTCTTCAAGGTCATACTGATATCGCCACGTAATGCGTTACTTGAAACCTTACATTTTTTGTCTGCCGTGCTCAGTTTTTGAGATATTCGGCTGATACGGATGGTCTGCGACACCCTGTATATATATACAGGGTGTAACTGAAAAAGCGCCCATGGAGCAAATAGCGATATTCCTGATTAAAAAATCGAGTCGAAAAGTCCTGAACCATTTTTTTCTATAATGCTTAATAAAGCGATAATTATTGAGTAAAGTTGCGCCAATAAGCACCGACCTTTAGCCTCTTTGTCGAAATTTTTTTTAAGGAAACGCTTTTAACGGAAGAAATATGATTTGTAATGCAAAATAAAGTTTTTCCTATTATTATGATAAGAATATTGCATAAGAATATTGCACGATAGCGGCATAACATAGCGCCGAAACGGCAGAGCGCTCACGCACACTACCAGGCGCGCGGCTCACTGACGTGCGCCCGTCTAAAGGTGCTTATTGGCGCAACTTTACTCAATAATTACCGCTTTATTAAGTATTATAGAAAAAAATGGTTCAAAACTTTTCGATTCGATTTTTAATAAGGAATAACGCTATTTGCTCCATGGGCGCTTTTTCAGTTACACCCTGTATATATGTAATATGTTTGTAAATTATTAGTGACACTCTACACTAGAGTCTGTAAACAAAAAATCTTAAATCGAAAACAAAAAATCAATTTATTACACCAATATATGTGATTCAGATCAAATTTTTTCTTTATAATAATCAAAATTGTATGTTTTTCATAAATTTAAAGACTATTTTAATTTATTATGATTAAAGTAACTACTTTAATTTGGCACTCAGTCAGACCATGGTGATATTAAAATCTCAATGGCTTTTTCTGCAAAATCCAGTCATCACAGTTTTTTACTGTTTATTGATAAATATATGATGTATATTGATAAATATTATTTTCATAAATGTTGATAAATATTTTCATGTGTCATACATGGATAAAAGAATATATAATCCTGTTACTATTTTTATATTAACAAAACACAAATAGAAAATTTTAGTTAATAATTGTTTGTAAATAAGAAAAATACATTTTTCAATGGTTTACTCAAATTAATATCAATATTATTATTAATATTAAATGTAATTATTGATAGTGAATAGTTTATAGGAACGAATGACCGCTTTTTTTTTAACCAGATTTTTATATTGGAGTAAGAGAAATATACATAAGAGTAAATGAGAAACTATGATATCTCAGAAGTAGAGTGGGGACCGCGGGGGAAAGTGGGGAGTCAGAATGGCGAGGAGAAAAACGAGGAAAGAGAAGGCATGGGAACAGAGCGCAATGTTATAATATTATTAAGTGAGGGAGACACGAGCGAGAGGGAGACATTGGGCCGAAAGAGAAAAGCGAAGAAAACAGAAAGAGAAGAGAGCGAGAAAATCAAGGCAAGAACTAGGAAATAAGAAGTAGAAGACTAACGGCTTGGGACGGAATCGGAGCTAAAGAGTATAAAGTGATGGGATTGAACAAAAGATTACGCGATCAATTGATCATTATTCATAAACGTTCAATCGTAATAGATATAATTAGCGATCCATGTAAGACGGTGATTAATCGTTATACTGAATTATATATGCAATAAGAATGAATATATCGAAATAACAGGTTATGTATATTGGGCGCATATACCAAATCGGTAATAAAATTTATCGCGGTTGTCGCAATTGCTGTGAAACTGAGTGATGCCAGTTTTGCCAGGAATGTTGCGAGCGGGTTCCGTTAGCGCACGGTGCGATAGCGCACCAACCCGATAGCACACGAAAAATTGACACAATTCCCGATAGCGCACCAACCCGATAACCCACGTCCCGATAGCACACAAAGTAAATCGCGCACAATCCCGATAGCGCACCAACCCGATAGCACACCAACCCGATAGCGCACGAAAGCACTATCTCCTCACACACGCACTCACACACACACACACACACACACACACACACACACACACACACACACACGGGGGGTGCAAGGGTGGGCCTTTGGCCCCCCTCCCGCACCCACCCCGTCCCCCTCGCTTCGCGTGAAAAGTTGCAAAGTGAATCCGTGCGCTATCGGGTTGGTGCGCTATCGGGATTGTGCGTGATTTACTTTGTGTGCTATCGAGACGTGTGCTATCGGGTTGGTGCGCTATCGGGAATTGTGTCAATTTTTCGTGTGCTATCGGGTTGGTGCGCTATCGCACCGTGCGCTAACGGGACCTTCCCGAATGTTGCACGTTCTCGCATACAAGAAAAGAGATGTGTACGTGTACACTTGGCGCTCGACTAGCTTCAGGCAATAGAAGAGCATAAACATACAATCTTCTTCTTTCTTGAGCTATAGCTATAGCTAACACCTCGAGAATCGTATGTTAACGGCTCGATTCATTTGTTATAACTCGCATAAAAACACGCAAAATTCACGCATAAAATTAAATAAATATTTAATCTTGTAAAAAATTAAATAAATTAAATAAATCTTTTAATTACAGTTTATTTTGTATATATAAAATGTAAATTAATTTGAAAAATAAAGGATAGAAAAAGAGTATAAATGACAAAAAATTATTCTTGTCAATATATGCTCAAAAAATCATGCATATTAATAATATTCTCTAATGAGTAATATTTTATATATACAAGGTGTCTGATAACTTTTTGCAATCCCGAAGTGTAAAGATAGATTGGCTCAAATTAAAAAGGAAATCCTCTACTGTTTTGCGATATTCGCAATAATTAACGAAAAATTAATTATAGATCAGCCAATCTGAGTGAGTAGAAACGCGCGGCGACACGATAAGTGGGGAAGGAATGGTGAGTCTGGGCCGCACTCATATATATACAGGACGTCCCATTTTAATGTCTCACCCGAATAATTTTTTTATTTTTGATTGTAGAAAAAAATATTTCAGGCAAGTTATTTGATTCGAAGGGGGACATAAGACAATATCATTGGTTTGACCTTGGATAATTATTTGAAGGTCACATGAAAGTCACCTTTAATTTATTAAACGGAACTCCCTGTTTCTTATTGCTTATTCTTATAGCTTATTTCGAGTGCTTTCCAAAACTATAATAAAGTATTTTTTCATTTTCGAGTTATGAGGCTTGAAATAATTTCCTAATTTTACATAAACCATAAAATATCTAATAAAATATTCATTTCTCGATTATCTTACCTTAATACTTTTATGCACAAAATAATGAGTGGAATCAATTGGTGTAAAGAAAAAACAATTGTTTCGAAGAAAAAATTGTAAATTGCAATTAACAATATTTTTTCTTAGAAACAGCTATTTTTTCTTTACATCAATTGATTCCTCTCATTATTTTGTGTATAAAAGTATTAAGGTAAGATAATCGAAAAATGAACATTTTACTAGATATTTTATGGTTTATGTAAAATTGAGAAATTATTTCAAGTCTCATAACTCGGAAAGTACTTAATAAAAACTAACTTAATTATAGTGTTTTGGAAAGCTCTCGAGATGAGCTACAAGAATATGCAATAAAAAGTAGGCGGTTCCATTTAAAAAATTGAAGATGATCTTCACGTGACCTTCAAGTAACTATTCAAGGTCAAATTAATGACACCATCTTATGTCCTCCTTGAAACCATACAACTTTTGTCTGAAACATTTTTGTTGAAGAATTGTCGAGGTCCGTTTTTTAAAATGAGACCCTGTATATACACGGTGTGCGTCCTATCATCCGTCCCAAAAAAAACCATAAGTAGCTCTCGTTAAACCGAACTAAAAAGTTGTAACGATGCGTCTACGCACCGTTACTAATTCGGTTTTGTCTTTTGTAAAATAAATATATCTATATTTCACTTTACTCGCTTTGCTTATCTTTCTCACCCGCTATCTTTCTCGCTTGCTCTCATCGCTTTGCGCATGCTGCCTCGCTCACTCGCTCGCCCGACTATTCGCATCTCTCTCGCAGTTGTATCCCACCTGAGGGACCCGCCAGGTAGGGAAATCACCCGGCCGAGTATATAAGCTGGCACGACCAGTGCATCGGGGCCAGATCCCGACCAGATCTCGCCCGAGCCGAGGTGTTTCTCGACTCGACCGGGTGTCTCCGATTTCGGTCTCCTGTCCAAGTCGAAGTGTTTCTCGACTCCTGCCGGGTGTCTCCCGCTCCCTGATACCAGTCCTGATCGAGGTGTCTCTCGATCCACTGAATGTCTCCGGTTTTCCAGTACCAGTTCCGATCGAGGTGTCTCTCAATCCACCGGGTGTCTCCGATTTTCCAGTACCAGTCCGAGACAATATGTCTCGATCCACCGGGTGTCTCCGGTTTTCCAGTACCAGTTCCGATCGAGGTGTCTCTCGATCCACCGGGTATCTCCGGTTTTCCAGTATCAGTCCGAGACAATATATCTCTCGATTCACCGGGTATCCTCGGTTTCCCGTATCTGTTTGAGTCATGGTATTATCTGACTCCACGGGGTGTCTCCGGCGTAACTGAGCCGTCCTGACACCGAACCCTGTCGACAGTATGCTAGTCTTAGGCTCCGTGTTTCCGTATCTGTCCCGAGTACCCGTAAGACTTTCGCGTCCCCGTAGAAGTAAGCTCCGTGTTTTCCGGGCCGTCCAGTATCTGCGATATACCGCCCGTATGCGTTTTCCGTGCACCCGCTAGATACCGCTTGCACGCGCCTGGTTTGTCGTTTATTATTTTGTCATTATCCGTAATATTTAGTGTTCATACACTCACAGCGCACAAATACACTGACATTCACACACGTATACACCTACATTGTAAATATTCATGACACAATAAATATATATTAGTATCACCGCAATGATCGCACAAGTTTGTTTCCCCCCTTCTCTCGAATCCTGACGATCCGACGAGCCGATCCGGAGCGTCGAGAAAGGCGACCGAGCAATCGTTTCAAAGTCATATACCATTTTGAAATGCACCACGTAAAATTCGAGATATTAAGAGGATGCTGGAGCGACGGCCGAACTTCGACGGGTAGGCGCCCTCATTTTAACATAACTAAAAGTGTCGGTATATTACCAACACTTATAGTTACGTTACCGACAGTATTATCTGGGGTAATAGGACACATGCATGCATTAAAAAGAGCAATAAAATATAAATTTTTTTGCATTGTGTTTGATATATTGATGCAACAAATGTGTTGGATTTCTACTGCTATAACATCTTGCACAAACGATTGTAGAGCACAAATCTGTATTTGTCGCATATATATTTTGAACACACTGGTATAATTGCTCTCATTAGTCATATATATATATATATATATATATATATATATATATATATATATATATATATATATATATATATATATATATATATAAATGAATATTTATACATAATACACACACAGAAATATACAATATTACATTGAAACACAATTTGCATAATATATTATGTATTATTAGTTTTTGATTATAGCGATTTAACAAACACACGTCATGCATAAATTATAATTTGTAGAAAGTTACATACAAAAATCCTTTTTATTGTGTATAACTGTGTATATATACTATAAAGAATTTTTGTATGTAACTTTCTACAAATTACAATTTATGCACGACATGTTTGCTAAATCGATATAATTAAAAGCTAATAATACATAATATATTATGCAAATTGTGTTTTAATATAATATTATATATTTGTGTGTGTAATATTTACAAATGTTCACAATACATTTTGTTACCTCAAAAACATCGACATAGATTTATATCGAGAAAAGAATGAGCCCCTCCATCGCCCATTCCCGTGAGACGCAACCATAATATTTTTTTTCGTCTCTCCAATATTGCAAACGAGATATTTGCATTGAAGCGTCTTTTTGCAATGATATTCATTATAATATAATTTCAAAATGATAAATTTTTATCATTTTGGAAAAGGCGACAATTTGTTTTCTACAACAATTTTTAAAAAATGTTTCCTCATATATTTTACGTCATTGGAGTATTTCTCATTACAAGGATTTCCTCCTAAGGCTATAGTTGTAGCGAAAGCCGCAGCATAAATTCCACAACATGTGCTATCAGGTTGTGTTTGAACTTTTTCAAATATTATACTATTTTTGTTTATTTGTGGATAACGGCGACGAATGTAATTTTTTTCTTTAGGTACCAATTTGTTGTATGAACAGCCGGGTAGGCTATCGTACACTCGAAGTTTGATACCGTCAAGAAAAATACATCGCCAGTGATCGCTACAATTTCCTCCAATAATTTGTATGCTTTTGTCGCTACAACTTGCTACAATAATATGAGGATATTCCAAATATAGGACACTTTGTGTTTCAAAACGTGAATTATCTCTTATAACGCGTAAAAATCGATCCAATGATTCGTCATTTATTTTACTATGTACAGGTAATACATTATCCTTTACTAAATGTAAAGGAGCAACCGAATTATCTAAAAATTCTTTTTGTCTTGTCATATCGTCCTCAGTTAGTTCTTCATTTTTCGAACAACTAACAACGATGCAATCGTCATTTTGTTTTGTACTTAGACTAGTAACAGTTGCTTCCATTGTTAAAATATTAGAGTCGAAACATTTATTTTTTTGTATAATGTTTTCGTCTTCTATATTACATCGTCGAAGACTTTTTTGATTTATTTTTTTGGTTGCTTTTTGTTGAGCTTCTATTATATATCTTGGATTTCTAATTGGCATATGTCTATTATGCCGACTATCCAAGATTTCTGGAAGCATGCAATCGTAATAGAAACGTGTTAAAAAGGGCAACATTTGATTATTCCAAAATACATTGTCCCTATTTACACGTATTATTTTCAAGCTTTTTGGCGTCCACACAGCAAAAATACAATAATCTCGCTGCGTTATATTTAACTGGCCTTGAACTTGATAGAAAAATCGGTGATTCCGATTCATCTTATCTGGCTTGTTTTTATCAAAGATGCCTTTTAGTTGAGGCAGCGTTTTTATGGCCTCTTCTACTGTTAAATGTTCAGCTGATAGAGGACATTTTATTTCTACCAGACCATCTTCATCTATGAGTCCGTCAGGAGAAGCACCCAAGCATGGATTTTCAATATCAATGAATAATCCGCAAGTTTTAATGTCCTTCTTCAGTGTTACAGCCAATTCTTTTCTCGCCATTTTTTCCATCTCGCGACCATATTTTATAGCCGCAGTATCGATAGAGGGAGGAAATAAAATGTTTTTCACAGTCGCGGCGCAAGATGTTGTTGGTCTCATGCGACATACAATTCCAAAATTAGACGCCGTCAACATTTCGTGTCTCAATGAATGCCACAAATCCGACTCATTTTGCTCCCTCGTATCACGTTCAATTTGTTTCCAATTCTTCCCATTTTCAAACAACTTTTCCAAATGATTTTGTCGAAGTTGCTCAAAAACGTCGGGTGGAAGATCTGGTTTTTGTGATTGCGGGCCGTAATGACAATCCGTTCCTGATTCCCGTTTAAATTTCTTTTGCCTTCCATTCATTTCTCGAGATTCTCTGGTTCTTGCAACTTTTGCTTGTCGTCGCTTTTCCACAGTCTCGACAATGGTAGGAACATTTTTACATATGCTTTTATGCAATTGCGTGAGAACTTGTTGCGTATTAAATTGCACAACTGACCCCGCAATTCTAGCATTGTAGGAACCTCGGTTACCAAAATTTATGCGCTTTCCACCTATTTCTTTGCAGATTATCGAGTTAAACGACTCTGCAGGATTGTTGGTGAATTTCAGCAACAAGCTATCGGAATAAGCGCTTAAATATACAATAGCACTCTCTATTTTTTGGTAAAGACCGTGCAATTTAAGATATGGAACATAATTTTTCTTCGTCTCATCACAGTCATCACATATACGACTGCGTTCCTTACACCGTTTATGTTCACCAAATATATGGCTAGGAATATTTAATATATCTTTTTGTAATTCCATAGCCTTATAATGATCAGGTTGCTTTTCTTCTCTTCGTACATCAATTGCTTTTATCACTTCTTTTCGTATGTTCAAAATGTTGTTTTTTACAACATTTCGTAGCTGCACGAAACCACGCTTTCTGGGCATTTTTTGCTGAGTTGTTTCTGTTACAGCCCTCAACTTTTTACATAGATTGCGAAGCAAATGATTGGTACATTCTATTTTTTTCACGGTTACCATTTGTTCGCGATATGGTCTACTATCAACGATGGTCTGATATACGCTGCTATCACCATCGGCAATAACCGTTCTATAAATTATTCCATGCATTTCCAGGCTACTTTTAAAGCCTTCTGCAATGGCGTCGCTCTCCATGCTTGTAGAGCTTGCGTTACGATCGAAATTTTTGTAGCATTTATGGTTTTTTGGTTCCGTTTCGTTCCGCTACATCACATATCGTGCAAAATTTAATGCGAACACCGACGAAGAGAATCTTTTTTGTGCGGTAACCAATTATTGCACCAACACCAGAAAGAGAATCGTAGGCGTTGCCGTATGATCTCTTCATCCAACTACCATCCGCTACAACGGTTATGTATGGAATACCGTTTATAGTTTCTTTTCTTTCGAGAGCGAGTTGCTTTTCAACTTCGCCAGCTACTTTTATATTTTCCGTGGCTGTTTTCTCAAAATTATCGATTACATTTTCTCGATATTTAATGTAAGTTTTTTCGGACATACTTGGAATATTGATAGCTGCACACAGCTCTTCCAGCTGGGCAAAACCAATTCCAACTGTAATAGTTCCTGCTACAGCAGCCGTATTAACGTCCAATGTTTCCGGTTTTGTGGGTTCTGACCAGATATTGGCTTCATAATTGCACATTTGGCATTTAAAGAACATTTGCGTCTTTAACCCGCGAGATTGAGATTTTACGAGTTTCCAATCTTTAAATTGGCACTCTATTCCTCGCGCGTGATTATCAAATGTTCTGTGGATTTCACTCCACATAAAAGAAATGTCGACAATGCGACGGCCTTCAAGCATGCTTTCCTGGATACGATCTATATCCAGAGGGCCATTTTCGATAACAAAATTATTGTTATCTTCGCAAAGTTTTACATTTCGACAATACGTACCTGTATTTAAATTTGACTCCAGGCATTGCATCGTGGGTACTAAGGTTTGGGTACTAACTTTCGAATCCATCGTGTCGGAGAATAATTTCACCGATTTCTGAAAATCGATGGATTCGTTGCTAGTATCCTTAGTAAACATGCTATTCCTGGAGTCATTTTCCTCTTGACTCTTTATAAGCTTCAGCAACCGTCGCCTGCAAGGAAAATTAATGTTAAATATTGTTACAAAAATTAGATGTGTCAATTATTATATTACTTTACATAATCTAGAAAAAAGTAAAATCTCTGAAAAATAAGTGCAATCTTTTGTTAATAAATCTATATCTAATTAGAATTTAACTATATTATATGATACAATACATGTTTTAACAACAAATGTCTTATATTTTATAATAACCAGAGCGCACATGTAAATCGCATCTGATGTGAAAAACAATCAGTTCACGAATAGATGGTCTGTGGCATAAAACATCTTTTTTTAATAATCAGACAACGTACGTGCAAATCGCTTCTGGGAGAAGATTTTTAAAAGCAATCAATACACGGATATACCGTCTTTGGTATAAAATATCTTTTTTTAATAACCAGAAAACGCACATGCAAACCGTTTCTGAGAGAAGATATTTTTAAAGCAATCAATACACGGATATACCGTCTTTGGTATAAAATATCTTTTTTTAATAACCAGAAAACGCACATGCAAACCGTTTCTGGGAGAAGATATTTTTAAAAGCAACCAGCACATGGACATATCATCTCTGGCATAAAATATCTTGTTTTAATAACTACTACTACTATTACTACTACTAACTACTACTACTAATATTTCTACTAAGTACTTTTAAAAAGTACAGTTAATTTTTAGTTATAGATTGATAAATAAATAAAAGACTGCGTTATCTTTCAGAAATTACTATTTTTTTAGAGATTACTTATATATATATATATATATATATATATATATATATATATATATAGTGTTTCATTTGAAGTAATGCAGCAGAATATCTTTTAGTAAAAAGATTGGAAAAAATATTTCAGACAAAAGTTGTTTGACTCGAAGGGGGACATAAAATGATGCCATTGGTTTGACTTTGGATAATTATTTGAAAGTCACATGCAGACCTTTAATTTTTTAAACGAAATCCCCTTTTTATTACTTTTTATTACTTATTCTTATAGTTTATCTCAAGAGCTTTCCAAAACACTATAATTAAGTACTTTTTCATTGAGTACTTTTAGAGTTATGAGGCTTCAAATAATTTCTTAATTTTACATAAACCGTAAAATATCTTGTAAAATATTCACTTTTCGATTATCTTACTTTAATACTTTTATGTACAAAATAATGAGAGGAATCAATTGGTGTTAAGAAAACACATGGTTATTTCTAAGAAAAAATATGTAATTGTTAATTGCAAATTACATTTTTTTTTCCGAAACAATTATGTGTTTTCTTTACACCAATTGATTCCTCCCATTATTTTGTACATAATAGTATTAAGGTAAGATAATCGAAAAATGAATATTTTACTAGATATTTTACGGTTTATGTAAAATTAAGAAATTATTTCAAGCCTCATAACTCGAAAAGTACTCAATGAAGAAATACTTCATTATAGTGTTTTGGAAAGCTCTTGAGATAAACTATAAGAATAAGTAATAAAAAGTAATAAAAAGGGGATTCCGTTTAAAAAATTAAAGGTGACCTGCATGTGACTTTCAAATAATTATCCAAAGTCAAATCAATGGCATCATTTTATGTCCCCCTTCGAGTCAAACAACTTTTGTCAGACATTTTTTCCAATCTTTTTTACTAAGAGATATTCAGCTACATAACTTAAAAAGAATCACTCTGTATATATTATTTTAAATCAAAATATTTTTAATTTATATTTTGTGAAAAATGATTGAAAAAATTTTAAAATAATGAGGAAATTAAATAAAAAGGCCTAATTATTAAATTATTAATAAAATGTTCATATAAATTTAAAATATTTTGATAATTTATTTCTCTAATTTAAAAGTAGAATTTATAAATTAAAAATAATAAAATGTATAACCTAAAAATATAAATATTTTTTATGATTACAATTGATTATAAAGTTTCAAGCAGATTTCTTTGTTTTAAAGAAATAATTTTTAAAACTATTAATTTTAGAGGTTAAAAAAGATAAGTAATATGATTATTATTTTGTTGAAGGACAGCAATAGTTGGATCAGATTAGTAAAAAAGATATATATCTATATATATATATATATATATATATATAGATATATATATATATATATATACATATTATAAACATATTATACGATAAAAAAGCTGTAAGAGAAACATTGAGCGCATATCGAGATTCGGGAGCGAGCAGCGTGTAGCGTCGCGCGTCGGCCGTCGCTTTCGTTGGTAGGAAGAAGACAGAAGACTGTATTCTGTCCTCTTCTACTATCCGAAGCTAGCCGAAGCGCCGAGCTCACACGTACACTTACGCTCACATCCTCATTACCCCCTCCACGCCGTGTTGCATGTTGCTTGCGGCGGAGATCTGGCAGCTTTGCCACCATCCGGGGAGCGACGGTACGGGAATTTCCTCGTACTAGAGACCAGGGGACCCAGGCCTCCGGAGGAAGGACGCTGGGTCAGCGCCTGTTCGAGGTCGCCGCACAGGAGCCCCAGAATACGGGTACGCAGACGGAGGCGGCCGTCACCCAGTCCAAGGGAGTCCAGGCGGACCCCCCTCCGCCAATAATAGCTGCCGTGCCGCGGAGCTCTCCCGGAAGGGGAAGGGTCACAACCTCCTGCTACCAGCCTCTCTAAGGCGTCCCGGCTTGGCGATGGGGGAGGACCGTCCACCATCTCCGCCTTCCCCGGAACCGAGTCGTGACGTCGCTCCACTCGGGGGAGGACCCCGGCGTTCAGGGGCTGGAGCGGTAGTAGCCGCTAGGCCACCAACCCGAGGTTCCACAGTTTGCTGGAACTGCCGTTCCCCGGACCACCGCTACTCCAACTGCCCGTGGCCCAAAGATCGGCAGTACTGTTACGGGTGTGGTCGGGACGGAATGGGAGGGTCCCGTTAGCGCACGGTGCGATAGCGCACCAACCCGATAGCACACGAAAAATTGACACAATTCCCGATAGTGCACCAACCCGATAGCACACGTCCCGATAGCACACAAAGTAAATCGCGCACAATCCCGATAGCGCACCAACCCGATAGCGCACCAACCCGATAGCGCACGGATTCACTTTGCAACTTTTCACGCGAAGCGATGGGGACGGGGTGGGTGCGGGAGGGGGGGCCAAAGCCCCCCCTTGCACCCCCCCGTGTGTGTGTGTGTGTGAGAGAGAGTGCGTGTGTGAGGGGTAGTGCTTTCGTGCGCTATCGGGTTGGTATGCTATCAGGTTGGTGCGCTATCGGGATTGTGCGCGATTTACTTTGTGTGCTATCGGGACGTGGGCTATCGGGTTGGTGCGCTATCGGGAATTGTGTCAATTTTTCGTGTGCTATCGGGTTGGTGCGCTATCGCACTGTGCGCTAACGGAACCCGCTCGGACGGAATCACCCTTCGCACCTGTCCTAGATGCCGAGACGAGTGGAAGGACCTCGGGCCCTATCATCCGGACAGAGGTCACCTGGGCCATTAATAGTTGCCGCCAACCCCTCTATCTATATATTATTTTTTTCTCTTTTCTGCCTCTTTTGTATTATTTTTTTTCCTTTTCCCGGCTCCTCTCTGGTTAAGAATAAAGACGGATTGAGGGACCGCAGCATCGCCTTAGTCAGTTTCTGTCCTCCCAGCCCTTTCCTGCTGTTACGCCCCATTAGGATAAGGAATCCTCTTCACTTCGGCTGTACTTTGCTTTTGGTTTGTGGTTGCATGATCTTTGTGCCGTATTGCATGTTCGTGGCCTGGATGGAAGTGACTGGAAGCGCAGCCGTGGAGGAGAGTGGACTAATCTTGAGACTTGAGTTTAGGGATTTAGGAACAGTGAAGGCTGACGGCTGTCGACGTTGGTCGGTAGCCGAGACCTCCTCGGTCCTCTCCTAGGAGGGGGAGTTGTGACGTGGCGCCTGGCGGCCCGTCACAAGGATCGCGAGATCTGACCGGGAAGAATTTTTGGGCCCTCGTTCTCCCCTGATTTAGGGAGAGAGAGAGCGGATTTTGGAGGCGGGAGTAGACTCGCCTCCTTTGCGTAAAGACTCATTTTTTTTTGCGATAATAATATTAAGATTAGGCGCTACTGTGATGGGGGACGCTAGCGGGATCTCACCCGGTGACTCGACCCGGCACAGAAGATCAGGCCAAAAGATACGGGATGAGCGGAGGCGCCGACTGAAAGGAAAACGCCGAGCTAAATATCCCTCTCTACTCTCATAAATTGTAACATCAATTTAAGATTTCGCTGCCGCCCCTGTAAACCTCCATATACTCAGCAGGTACGAGGAACAATCGCGGGGAAGGTCGACCAGTAAATAAGATCGAACTCCGGAACCCCGAAAACGGAGCCGCTTCGACCGAATTAAGCGCTACCGAAGAACTATAACAGTCACGGCGAGCGGCTACCGGAAAAACCCCTCGCACCGGGCTTCAACTGGAGGGCCAAGAAAAATCTGAGAAGAGACGGGGTTGCGACAGGCGCGAATACGGCCCTGAAGGCCGCAGGATTAATTGAGACGCGTGACGATCCTGAGGGTTGCGGAAGCGCCACAAGTGGCCTAATTATACATTAACTGGCCGGCATGCATCCGACGGGCCTTCCGCTCGTCACTGTTCGGCGGACCGGCGAGGAGTACGAAGGCCCAACTCCATCGATTTTCCACGCGAATGCCGAGAGCGCCGAGGACCTCACGGAGTCATCGGTGAGACGAGCGTCGACCCCATCAGGTCGTTTATCGTTTAGATTATCAGGTAGAAGTAGCTCGAACAGGATCGCTGCCGAATTGCTGCCGTTATAAAATCTTTTCGTGAGACGAATTCATGCTTTCGGTAATTGCGCATTAACGTATGGCGGCCGGCCGACATATCTTGTTCGAGCTCAAGTAAAATTAAATGCCCTCTCTCCCGAGTATGCGCCGACAGTCAAATTAATTGTCCTTCTTGTTGCGATTATTGTGATTTTGTGAAAATCTTTGTCTGTTAAACTTTCGATACGACGAACTCACGCACAAGGGCGATTGTGATATTCGATAGCCGGCAATTACGTCGCGGCGTCGGCTCACATGTCTCCGGGGCTCGAATCGTTCGATACCTTCTTATCGTGTATAATTATTCGCGTTTTGATGTAATTGTTTAGGTTATATACGTTCGTAATCGCTCAACTCTTTCCTTAAAACGGTAGATCTGTATAATCGACTCGCATCTATAATCGATTCCGTTAACTGCGCGTGCGGCGAGTAGATCTACGATTATGATTAATTATTTTTATTTACGACAGACGGATGCCATTTAAGGAGCCTACATCGCGGTGTTCATTATTAAAAGTTATTTGGGGATTCGTAGCTGCCGAGACTCTAACAAGTCTCGTTTAGCGCGGAATTCCGGGACTTTTCTTTTACGCTTTTTTTTCCTGCCGCGTGACACGTGATACCGCGGTAATCGCGCTCGAATGCCGGCCCGTCGCTGCCGGCTAATAATTCGATAATCAATTGTATAACATCGTTCTACATCTACGCGAATCTGTCTGACATTAAAACTTATCCAGATGTTAAATATATTAATTCTTGTTACTATAATCTTATGTTTTATTTGTAGCCGCCTTGTATTCTCGATCCTTCCTTGTGAATTATTAACACGGACCGCCCCTCTGCCAATTTCGAGACGGGGCTAGTCGAGCGTCCGTCGCGATTTTTTTGAGAACTGCATTTTTTCTTGTGTGTACGGCCGATACGGTAAATTTTATTAGAGCGGTGCGGATTCCCGCACCTGGCGCCCATACATTTTTTTGGAGAGAAACACTTTTCTTTTTTTTTATAAGAAGATCGTGCCGAAGGTGTACCGTTGGCCATTATCACCGGCCATGTAATATCATCAGCCCTTAATAAATTAACGGTCACAATATATATATATATATATATATATATATATATATTATAAATATATTATAAATATATTATTTATATATACATATTTATACATATTTACGATACAGTTGTAACAAAAATGTAAAACATAAAGAAAAACTGTAACAGAGAAACATATCGAGCATATATCGAAATATTGTGGAGCGAGCAGCGTCGCGCGTCGCCCGTCGCTTTCGTTGCCTGCTTGGTAAGAAGGAGACAGAAAACTGCATTCTGTCCTCTTCTTCTATCCGAAGCTAGCTGAAGCGCCGAGCTCACACGTACGCTTACGCTCACATCTCCGTTACCCCCTCCACTGCGCGTTGCATGTTGCTTGCGGAGAAGATCTGGCAGCTTTGCATAGACATCCTGAATTATCCGTTAGGACACCACAAGCTACTTCGGCAGCAAGAATAAAAGGATTTAATCCAGAGGCTGTCAACTCATTTTTGGACATAATGAGCCGGAATGGAGAAAATTAAATATTCACCATACAGGGTATATAATGTAGACGAGACGGGGATAACAGTGGTCTAACACAAGCAATCTAAAATTATAAGCGTTAAAAGGAAGAAGCAGGTAGGGACCCTGACGTCATTAGAAAGAGAAAAACTAATAACCGTCGTGACATGTATGAACGCTTGTGGGAACTTTGTTCCACCAATGATAATTTTTCCACGTAAAAACATGGCTCAAGATTTGATGGATAGTGCTCCGCCAGGTTCAATTGCAGGATGTCATCCTTCTGGATGGATACAGTCACATCTTTTTACCAGATGGTTTCAACACTTCATTAAATTTACAAAGCCTAGTGAAGAGGACCCCATTATCTTGGTATTAGATGGTCACTACACTCACACCAGAAATATTGATATGATTGAAATGGCTCGAGAAAACCATGTAATAGTGGTTTGTCTGCCTCCACATTGCACCCACAGAATGCAGCCGATGGACATTGGGTTTATGGAGCCGCTTAAAACATACTACGCCCACGAAATAGAGACTTGGTTACGAAATAATCCTGGACGGACTTTAAGCAACAAATATGTATGCAAGCTTTTTGGAGCAGCCTATGAAAAAGCTGCAACGATGTCAAATTCTGTAAATAGTTTCCGAAAAACTGGCCTTTTTCCTTGCAATCGCCACATATTTACTGAAGATGACTTCTATTTTTAACGATCAAAGAGACGAAGACTTGATTGTCAATGACCAACTGGAAGGACACCAAAGAGATGAGCAATTGATTGATAATGGCCAGCTAGAAGAACGCCAAGGAAACGAGCAATTGTCCGAACAAGAGCAATCAGAAACACGAAACGATATTTCTATTGACGGGACAGTACCTGTAGAAGTCGTTTCTGCCTTGCCCAAACTTAACGAAACTCAAGAGATGGAAGCAAGAGGTGATACTGAAGTAGCAGATACCTCAAAAGGTGCAATGAATGAATTGAGGTTCGTGTCACCATTCCCTATCAAACCCGTCCCCAGAATACAACGAAATGAATCTACTAAGAGAACTCGCAATGGATCAGCGGCTGTTATAACATCGTCACCTTACAAACAAGCGCTTTTTGAATCTACAGAAAAAAGAAAGAAAAAGAAAATAAAAAGGTTCCAAAACAAACAACAGCAGTTAAAGGGAAGAAACGAATAAACAAAAAGCGAAAGGGTGTTATAAAGAGAAAGAGACAGGTACAATCCGACAGTTCTGACTTAGATGAAGAATTAATTCTTGCAGATAGCAGTAGAAGACGAGTCAAATGATGTTGAATGCCCTTATTGCGGCGGAAGATTTTCCCAAGATAAAAAAAAAAAAAATGGGCAAAAAGTCAAGCTTGTTTTAAATGGGCACACGAAGATTGTGGCGAGCCTTTTAGTGGAAATACCTTTTTATGTTCTTTATGCTTAAATAATTGAAAGCAATTTATTCCCAGGTAGCAAGCACACGTCATTTTGACGTCCCAAATTGGTCATTTACTGACTACTTTTGACGTCATGACTTGACGTTTTTATGACGTAAAAATGACGGTCTAATGTCACAGACTGTTGACGTCACGAAAAGAACCACATTTTGACGTCATGAAAAGACGTCATTTCATGACGTCTTTTCTGATTAATATAATGACGTTATTAAGACGTTCTTAGGCCCTGCGCACAATAGAAAAATTAGAAATAAATAAATATATTAGGAATAATAATTATTTTAAAATAATTATTATTTCTAATATTTAATATTTATTCCTAATATCTTTTTTATAGTGCGCAGAGTTTTAATATAGTTATCAATTAATGGGTACGGGCGCGCGCGCACACACACACACACACACACACACACACACACACACACACACCGCACACATATACAGGGTGTCCGGTGTATCAGGTGACCAAAAAAAAACTCTTGTAGCTTACCTTTTCAAAACATGGAAGTACAACATATATTAAAGTATTTTTTCATTGAGTACTTTTCGAGTTATAAGGCTTGAAATAATTGCCTTAATTTTACATAAACTATAAAATATGTAGTAAAATTTTCATTTCCCGATTATCTTACTTTAATACTTTTATGTACAAAATAATGAGAGGAATTAATTGGTGTAAAGAAAACACATAATTGTTTCGAAAAAAATATGTGATTTGCAATTAACAATTAGATTTTTTTTTTTGAAACAATTATGTGTTTTCTTTACACCAATTGATTCCTTTCATTATTTTGTACATAAAAGTATTAAAGTAAGATAATCGAAAATGAATATTTTAATAGATATTTTATGGTTTATGTAAAATTAAGGCAATTATTTTGAGCCTCATAACTTGAAAAGTACTCAATGAAAAAATACTTCAATATAGTGTTTTGAAAAGCCCTCGAGGTAAGCTACAAGAGTTTTTTTTGGTTACCTGATACACTGGACACTGTATATAAAACTTGGATGAAATATGTAAATATATGTATATATAAATTTTTTATTATTATTCACATTTTAATATAAACAAAAATTTATTAATATATTATACTGATATAATTATTATAAAATAAATTGTAAACTTATTATAATAACTATAATATAAAAACTTGTTATTAAATTTTACAATTATAATGTATATTTGTAATTATTAATAGTCATCTTAAATTGCACAATATGCATTGCACAATATGCATTATGATTGTTTAATATGCACTATGATTGTTTAAATTATTTGAAATAAGTATTCATAAATATTAAATTAAAAATTAATAATAAAAAAATATTAATCAATGTGTATGATTGGAAAACAAACATAAGTATTATCATTAATATAAGGTACTACAATACATTTGCTGCTAATGAGACTAATAGGCCATATTTTGAGATTACTGAAATTTTTGAGAATATACAGGGTGATTCTAAATAACATGCTTTTGCTTATGCTTTTGCAAAAACAAAATCTTGACCGAATTCTAAGACGATTTTTCCTTTAGCAAAATTTCGTTTGAAGCTTAGTTTTTGAATTATTAAAAGAAGTAGTTAACGTATGACGGGTCGAATACAAGAGACAGGCAAGGGTGGCGCGATTCACCGTCAGACGCTGGTGCTTACGCAGGGCGCCTGCTGCGATCAGCTGATCGCTATACACATACAGACACACATGCGAACACATACATTCTCTCTCTGTCTGTCTGTCTGTCTGTCTGTCTGTCTCTCTCTCTCTCTCTCTCTCTCTCTCTCTCTCTCTCTCTCTTCGCTCTCATCTGTATTTTTTTTTTTTTTTTTTTTACGAGAGAGGGGAAAATGCATTTTTATGCATACCCACCGGTCGATCCAGTGAGTTATGTGGGACTCGAGTAAGTCGAATTACCAACTCGGTACTCCCTACCCACTAAAAACCCCTCTCTTTTCACGAATTTCCTTTGACACACTGTCCCTCTGACTTCCGAGATCTGTTTTCACATAACGTCAAAAAATATTTATTATTACCTTGTTCGATGACTTTTGATGTATTGCTGTAATTGCTTGAAGGAGAAATGAATTTTCCGATAGATCGTACGTTCTCAAATTGAACGTAGATATCACGTTGCAAAAGACAAGAAATCCACACTAAATTATTAACTGAAAGTTTTTCTTCTTTCACGAACTGTATTCTTTTATAAACTTTAACGTAATCACATTTATTTACTCACTCGATGAGACGAGAAATTTACTAATGACTCTATCACTAATCATTATTAATCACTGTTGGCGATTAAAAAATCACTCGATGAAAGAAACACGCGCGGACACGTTACTACACGACGTGACGACGCGACAATGCGACGATGATTACTCGGCGAGTTTTTTGTCATGGTAGGTTGCGGTAGGTTAGGTATTACTGGCGCTATCGAACGCGATCATGTGTTCGATTGAAGAATGCGGTAAACATAATAAACATTTAACATATTAATATTATTATTATCATGAATGTGTGTGATATCCAAATCGTATGATATCTATTTAAAAATTAATTAGATTAAATAAGTGTTTTTAAAATATTTATTACTTTTACTATTATCATATAAAATATTAATATTAAATATTTATTTAAGATAATAGTAAAAGTAATAAATATTTTAAAAACACTTATTTAATCTAATTAATTTTTAAATAGATATCATACAATGTATGGATATCACACACATTCATGATAATAATAATATTAATATGTTAAATGTTTATTATGTTTACCGCATTCTTCAATCGAACACATGATCGCGTTCGATAGCGCCAGTAATACCTTAACCTACCGCAACCTACCATGACAAAAAACTGCTTGCAGTCGCCGAGTAATTATCGTCGCATTGTCGCGTCGTCGCGTCGTGTAGTAACGTGTCCGCGCGTGTTTCTTTCATCGAGTGATTTTTAATCGCCAACAGTTATTATTCGGCAGTGATTAATAATGATTAGTGATAGAGTCATTAGTAAATTTCTCGTCTCATCGAGTGAGTAAATAAATGTGATTACGTTAAAGTTTATAAAAGAATACAGTTCATGAAAGAAGAAAAACTTTCAGTTAATAATTTAGTGTGGATTTCTTGTCTTTTGCAACGTGATATCTACGTTCAATTTGAGAACGTACGATCTATCGGAAAATTCATTTCTCCTTCAAGCAATTACAGCAATACATCAAAAGTCATCGAACAAGGTAATAATAAATATTTTTTGACGTTATGTGAAAACAGATCTTGGGAAGTCAGAGGGACAGTGTGTCAAAGGAAATTCGTGAAAAGAGAGGGGTTTTTAGTGGGTAGGGAGTACCGAGTTGGTAATTCGACTTGGTACTCGAGTCCCACATAACTCACTGGATCGACCGGTGGGTATGCATAAAATGCATTTTCCCCTCTCTCGTAAAAAAAAAAAAAAATACAGATGAGTGAGCGAATGAGAGAGAGAGAGAGAGAGAGACAGACAGACAGACAGACAGACAGAGAGAGAATGTATGTGTTCGCATGTGTGTCTGTATGTGTATAGCGACCAGCTGATCGCAGCAGGCGCCCCGCGTAAGCACCAGCGTCTGACGGTGAATCGCGCCACCCTTGCCTGTCTCTTGTATTCGACCCGTCATACGTTAACTACTTCTTTTAATAATTCAAACCTAAGCTTCAAACGAAATTTTGCTAAAGGAAAAATCGTCTTAGAATTCGGTCAAGATTTTATTTTTGCAAAAGCATAACGTTATTTAGAATCACCCTGTATATATTAAGTAGAGATGAGTCGCACGGATATAAATATAATGGTGATTGTTTAATAAAATGTTTTCCAATAATAAAAATATCACCTTTTGTTGTTTCTACAATATTATGTATTTCTATTACTTCTGTGTTGTCTCTTAAATTACAATAACTGTCTGCAATGCTGTAGCGATTGATAGAAAAATGACAAATTTGTAAAACTGATTTTTTTATATTGCTTGTACCATTGACAAGAACTATAATTTAATAAAGGTCAATTTTTATGTTCCATGTCAACAAAATATTTAGCTTTGACTTCTTTTAAGTTACATTTATTTATTTTTAAGAAACAAGAATTTATTTCTTGAACTCGACGATGTAATTGCTGTAATGGATTACTAGAAGATCTTATTAATTTTTTAAAATGACCTAGATAATTTTCAAACGGAAACGCAGAATATTCATCTAAAGGACCATAAATTTCTACGTCGTCGCATATATGTGTTAAGGAGATGAATATTGTAAACAGCAAATTCCAGACCGTACAATTTACTTTTGCAATGATTGATAAAAGCTAGTAGAGCATTCTCGTGCAAATGGAATTCCAAAATCATTTATATGTTTTTGTGATATTAATATGGAAATAGCAACATGCAATAATAGAAAATTTTTATAAATAGCTTTGTCTACAATATCTTAAAACTAAAGGACCGATGTAAATCAAAAAAAAAGTTCTAAACTCTGTGGCTTTCCAATACGCTCTCATTTAAGGACCGAGGTTTTCTATTAAACTCC